>ML803678.1:153750-173609 GCA_009831015.1 Picea engelmannii
AGTTTGTGAGTGCATGATTTATTGAAGAAGTGAAGAATATTGGTAATAAATGCCGATATTGTCACAGAGTTGGTCACAGGAAGAATAATTGTTTTGATCTTCATCCTTTTCTTCATTGTGAAAAGACAAACCATCTCTCAAAAAAATGTCGAAAGAAGAAGAATATTAAGAAAATACTTAATTATAGATGGATAAATTCATGGAGATGGAATCAACAAGTAAAGAAGTTGCACCAATCTTACCATCTAGTCAATACAGACGTAAAGCCATGGCTACATGGAGATATGACAAAAGAAAAAATATTTCAAACAACTATACATGCCTGTCCCACCCCGGGAATATGCACCTTCACTGTTCCATAGTCCATCGACTACTCCACTTCCCTTCCAGGGCTTTAGCAATAGGCCAGATCAATAATTCTCAGAGCTCCGTAGCTGGTACTCGACTCCCTCCAGGTGAAATCACTTCCCAACAAACTCTCTCATCTGGAGAGAGTTTCTCACATGCCTGAAAACCTGCTTCTTCAACCACGGGCTCGACAACTAGCCTATTCAATCCACAACCACCAAAATTGGGTAAGGCAAGGGAACGACTCAACAATTTACAGAGGTTCACCACGATGAAAAATGATTATGGCTGCGTACTTGTTCAATTTTTTCCTGAACTGCACAAGGGATGGCCATCATGTTGAGGATGAATTCATGGGAAACTAAATGGCCAGTGGTCAGAATGTAGAGAGAGATCAAGGAAAATGGTGAGAATGGTCAGCCTACATAATCGTGAGAGAGTTACAATGGTGAGAGAGAGAAATCCTCAAGAAGGTAGCCATAATGGTTAGTGAACCCCAACAAAGGTAAAAATTCCCACATAAATCTGCATGTGTCCTGGGTGACACTTAGCTCTCCAGGAACATACTCCTCTCCACTTGGGGTTTGTTCGTCTCCTCAAAGGAACTTAGGATAACTGGGTTTATTTTCCCACCTTTAGTACTTTTCAGGAATACACTATAATATTCCCTTGGGTTAATTCCTCAAGCTTAGCCCCTCTTTGCTAGCCTCTCAGCCCCATTCCTTTCCCTACCAAGTGGAGCTTAGTCCCCCATAACTCTTTCTTCATGGTCAATCTACACACAATGATGCATTTTTATTAATAATCTACATAATTACATAAACAAAAATTAGGTCCATTGACCTTAGCATCTAGTCTCTTCGACCTAATAAACACATAAGCCTACCAACTTATAATTACTTGGCTCACCAGCTTAAAAAAATTATTACATTTCACAGGGGCTCGACCTTGGGGTATGACAATTCCCTCCCCTTATTTTTGCACTATCCTCAATGCAACTTATTCACATAATATTAGTAAGATTTTAAAAATATTCAAAAATATGCGGGTATTCTGCCCGCATAACATCTTCATGCTCCTAGGTTGCATCCTCACGACCGTACCAAGTCCATTGAACCTTTACAAGCCCTATGGATCGATTCCGAAGATGATTGCTTTTCCGGTCCAATATACGCACCAGATGCACCTAAAAAGTGCTTTCCTGCTCCACCTGAATCACATTCCAATCAATAACATGATTAGCATCAGGTACATATTTCTTAAACAATGACACATGAAATACATTATGTATAGACATGCATGCAGGAAATGCAAGCATATAAGATACTGGACCAATCCTCTCTAGGATTTCAAACGACCCACAATATCTGTCTTCCAACTTTGAGCAATTTCCCAACTTCAGGGAGCTTCTGTTGGCCTTCACTATCATGAATACACGATCTCCTACTTTAAATTCTTGTGAGTTCTTTTCTTATCAACATAACTTTTCTGCATGTCTTGGGAAACCTTCAAATTCTGCTTAATCTTCAACATTTTTTCTTCCATTTTCTTGAGAAACTCTGGCCCAACCACTGCCCTATCAGTTGGGTTATCCCAACTTACTGGGGTGTTTCACTTTCTTCCATAAAGTGCTTCGAACAGGCTCATCTTCAGTGATGCTTGATACCTAATGTTGTAGGAAAATTCTACCAAGTGTAGATAATATTCCCATTTAGATGGTTTGTCCATCACATACACCCTTAGCATATCTTCTATTACTTGGTTCACCCTCTCTGTTTGCCCATTTGACTCAGAATGATAAGTAATGTTGAAGTTCAGATTTGTTCCGAACCCTTTGAATAACCCCTTCCATAAATTTGATGTAAACTTTATGTCTCTGTTAGACACAATTGTCTTGGGTACGCCATGCAAGTGTGTTACTTACCTCATATAAATATCAACAATGTTAGTTGCCTTATGAGTAGTCTTCATAGGAATGAAATGGGCAACTTTACTAATCTTGTCCACTACTACCATGATTGCATCATGCTGCTTGTTTGTTCTGGGAAACCCTATGATGAAATCCATTGTCACCACTTCCCATTTCCACTCAGGAATGGGTAATGGTTGTAGTAACCCAGTTGGGTGTCTATGATCAACCTTGACCCTTTGACATTCCAAGCATTTAGCTATGTATTCAACAATCTGCCTCTTCATGTCGGGCCAATAATATTGGCTCTTGACTACTGAAATTGTTTTTTGATATCCTTGATGTCCTTCTTAAGGCACATTATGCATCTCTTTTAAAATTGCACTCCTCAATTCCGGAGAATTTGGTACATAAACTCTGTTTTTTTATAAGATAATTCCATCAATTCCCAATTCATAATCTTCATTTTTTTGCTGCATTTTACCTTGCTGCAATTTTGTTACCAATTCCGTGTACTGCAAATCTACTTTTTCCACTTTAAATTTTTTTCCTTTAAGATCTGTCTCATACATGCTAATGGCTGTAGCATGCAATTCATGCACTCTCCTACTGAGTGTGTCAACTACTTTGTTCTCCTTTCCTTTGATGCGCTTGATATTAAATTCATACTCACAGAGGAATTCCAACCATCTACTCTTCCTAACATTAAAAGTACGTTGATAAAACAAATATTTCAGACCGTTATGGTCTGTCCTTAGCTCAAACCTCCTTCCCATGAGGTAGTGCCTACACTTCTTAAAAGAATGTACAATGGTTGCCAATTCCAAATCATGAGTGGCATAGAGCCTTTCATGCTCTTTCAATTTTATGGAATCAAAACATATCACAAACCCATTATGGATAAGGACTCCACCAAGTCCTTCTTTGCATGCATCTATGAAAACCACAAAATATTCATTCAGATTTGCGATCTTCATAATTGGAGCACTGGTTAACAACTGCTTCAATTTCTGGAAACTCTTTTCACAATCTTCTGTCCATTGAAACTTCTTCCCCTTCCTTTGCAAGGAAGTGATGGGCTGAGCTATTCTCGAAAACCCTACAATGAACCTTCTTTTGTAGCCATCTAAACCCATGAAGGATCTGACTTCTGTCACATTCTTAGGTGTTGTCCACCCTTTAATGAATTCTATCTTTTTAGGGTCCACTGCTATGCCATCCTTTGAAATGATATGCCCCAAGTAGTGAGTTTTTTTTTTGATAAAAAGAGCACTTGATCAATTTGGCATACAATTGACGTTGTCTTATCACTTGCAACACCATCCTTAAATGATGCTCATGCTCTTCTTCCATCTTGGAATATAGAATAATGTCATCTAGAAAAAAACAATGACAAAATTGTCTAAATATTCCTGAAAAACACCATTCATTAAGCACATAAAAACAACTGGTGCATTTGATAACCCAAATAGCACCACTGTGAACTCGTAATGACCATACCTTGTCCTGAAGGTGGTCTTGCTAACATCTTCCTCTTTAATTCTTACCTGATGATATCATGACATGAGATCTATCTTTGAAAATATCTTTGCATCCTTCAACTTATCAAAGAGATCATCGATCCTTGGCAAAGTATACTTGTTCTTTATAGTCACTTTTTTCAACTGCTTGAAGTCGATGCACAATCTCAATGTCCCATATTTCTTCTTCATGAACAATACTAGGGCACCCCAAGGTGACACACTTGGGAATATATACCCCTTCTTCAAAATCTCTTCAAGTTTCATTTGCAATTCCTTCAGCTCTGGTGTACTCATTATGTAAGGAGTCTTTGATACTGGAGCTGCTCCAGGTATCAAATTAATAGAGAAATCAATATCTCTCTTTGGAGGTAGTCCTAGTACCTATTTGAGAACATCTTCAAAATCTTCCAGGACTACATGATCCTCTAGATTTGGCACCTTATCCTTAGATGCTTCCTCCATATGTGATGCAAATATTTTAGAGCCCTTCCTGTAACACTTCTTCAGCTGCATCGCTGAGATTTCCTGGACAGTAACTACCCTGGGAATTCCTTGGATTGTTTTATGATTTCCTTCCTCATCCAAGAAAGTGAATTCCTTGTTATGGAAGTCTAATATGGCATGGTGTTGGTCCAACCAATCCATCCCAATTAGGAAATCATATGATCCCAACGACAAGATGTTCAAATCTTCCTTGGTACACAGTCCATTCATGCCCACTGCACATGATTTAACCAATTCCACAACTTTACTCTTGGCTCCTGTAGCCAGCTATACCAACCAATATTTCCCGTGCTTGCTTCTTGGAAAGAGAAATATTTCCACTACCTTAGGGTCTATATATCTATGACTAGACCATGAATCAATTAAAATAGTAAAGGCATGGTTATTGATAATAACTTCAACTTCAATCATGTGTGATTGAAATTCATCTTGCTTGTTGTCCAAGGCTGCATAGATCCTTGGTACTCTTTTGCCCATGTCCTCCACTATTTCTACTTGTTGTACATTGTGGACAACTCTTACCTTGTCACTTTTGTGAGGACAATATCTATACTTTTGGTCTTATTTACAGCCCCAACATTGAATGGGTTCCTGCCTTGAAATTTTCCCTCCTACCTCAACCATTCCATGCTCTCTAAAATATGGTCATCCTTGAGGACTGTTTCTGAAAAATGAAGGCTTGTTTCCCTTCTGCCTTTGTTCCTTCTTGAACTTCTTCTTGTCCTCCCAAGCCTTCTGTAAAGTAGGTTATATTTTTTGCTGAACATATAAGCATTTTTCTCTCCTTATAGTTTCTTCCAGAGTCTTGGGATCACCATATTGGATTTTATCATTGATGAAATATGGCATCCCACTCAAGTACCTCTGAATCTTCACTGTCTCATCCTTGATGAAGGAGACATACTTCAACAACTCTAAGAATATACTTTCATATTCATTGATAGCCATACTTCCCAGCTTGAGGTCAAAGAACTCTTTCATTTTCTTATCATAGTACCTGTTAGTCAAGTATTTCTTTTCGAAATAATACTTGAATTCCCTCAAAGTAACATTTTTCTCATTAGTGTGTTGCACTTTCACAAGATGATCCCACCACATGGATGCCTTACCTTTGAGTTGATATATGGAAATTCTTCCTTCTGCATGAGAAGAATAATTATGCAATTGGAAGTACTTCCTCATGCCTAACAGACACGTCTTTGCATCATCATCTTTCTTATGCTCCCCATCAAACGTAGGAGGTTTGATTTTGTTCATTTCCCCTCGTAGCTCATCCTTCCCAGGCCTCTTATGCTTCCTAACGTGGGATATACTTGAGATGTTGTGTACTCTCTTATTGGAATGCCTCGAGGAGTGTTGGTGATGTCTGCTATCACTTTTTGTTCTTCTGTGACTTCTTGATTTTCTTGAGCCACTCTCCTTATCCAATTTATTTTCTATTCTTTCTAGGATCTACATCAACTTTATGTTGAATTATCCTTGGCCTTCATGAGATTTTTTTAATATTCTCGGCGAGTCTGGACATATTTCTGCAACTTTTCAATGATTTTCTGTAATATACCAGATATAAAATGTATGCACAACATAAATAAAATGCTAGAAATGGCAGAATAACAACAATATAACTAGAACACTCACCACAATAGCACTAGAATGATAAGAGAATAATAACATAAATAACACTTTGAATCTGAAAGCAATGTTCATGGGCCTCTTCGAGGGGGCAACCTCTAGTTGAGCAGAGATCTATTACAATAATATCCAAGCTGGGGTTCTCATACCCTTGACTCCTATTTATACTAAAAACAAGCATCTAGAGGAATATCCTTCCAGAAGCGGAAGCTTCTATTAGGTCTTCTTACATCTGCCTTATTCTATTTTATTGAAAGGCCTTATTAATATTGACCTTTATTACATTCAAATATATTGTTCTACCTATGTGCAGGTTAGGACCCTAACATGTCCGCCCCCTTAAAAATAGCCTTGTCCTCAAGGCTTGAGATGAGGAAATTGTTGCAAAATGGTAACTGGTTCCCAAGTGGCATCTGCTGGAGTTGTATCTTTCCATTGGACTAGCACTTCCTTGATGGTTCTCTGATGTAGGAGATGCTCACGCTGGCCCAAAACTGCTTCTAGATGTAGCCAAATGGATCCTTCTTTAGCTAACTCTGGAAGGTTGGTTTGAATTTGGAACTTAGCTCCAATCACCTTCTTTAAGCATGAAACATGAAAAACATGATGTAGCTTCGAATGGATGGGAAAATCTAACTGATAGGCTACTTGTCCCACACGCTTGAGAATGGTGTAAGGACCATAAAATTTGGGCGCTAGCTTTCGACAATGCTCAGCCTTGAGTGAAGTTTGCTTGTAAGGTTGCAGTCGAAGAAACACTTGATCCCCTTCTGCAAATTGACGTTCAGAGTGACCTTTATCTGCTTTTTTCTTCATGCGATTCTGTGCCATGACCAAATTCTCTTTGAGTGTACGAAGAATATCCTCTCGAGTTGTAAGTGTTAGGTCAACCACCTGGACCTTCGAGGCACCTAGTAAGTATGAGAGAACTGAAGGTGGCTTCTGTCCATATACTTCTTCAAAAGGAGTCATGCATGTAGTTGTATGGTATGAAGTGTTGTACCACCATTCAGCTAGGGGTAACCATTGAGCTCACTGATTTTTCTTTTCCGAGGCAAAACACCTCAAATATGTTTCCAAGCACTTGTTGACAAATTCTGTTTGGCCATCAATTTGGGGATGATAAGTTGTGCTGAGATGCAATTCGGTGCCTTGTATCTTGAAAAATTCTTGCCAAAAATTTCTTGTGAAAGTTGGGTCACGATCAGAAACAATAGAGTGCGGCATGCCATGAAGCTTGAAGACATGATCCATGAAAATTTGAGCCACTGTGGATGTTGTAAACGGGTGTTGAAGGGCGCAGAAATGAGCATACTTGGAAAGGTGATCAACAACCACCATGATGACTGAATTATTTCTTGATTTGGGTAAGCCGGTAATAAAATCCATAGATATATCCTTCCAAATAGTAGGTGGAATCGGGAGCGGTTGTAGTGTGCCCGAAGATTTGACTGTTTCTCCCTTGTTGCATTGACATACATCATATTCAACGACAAAATTACGAATGTCCTATTTCATACCATCCCAGAAAAAGGAATGTTTGACCGTGTCATAGGTTTTGGTGAACCCGAAGTGCCCTACTGTGGGTGTAGCATGAAGCTCAGAAAGTACCATGGATTTAAGCTTTGATTGTTTACTTAAATACAAATGACCTTTGTATCGAAGTTTGTCATGGAGCCAAGAGTACCGTGGGGAAGATGGAGCATTGGACTGTAATTGTTGGATCAGCTGTGAACTTTTGGGATTTTGTAGCCATTCCTGGCGGATGGCTTGGAGCCAATCTCGGACAATGAATGAAAGAGAAAAAAGGGATCCTTCATCTTCATATTTGTGGGAAAGTGCATATGCAACCAAATTGTCTTTGCATTTATTGTAAATGATCTCATAATCATATCCAGAGAGCTTAGTCACCCATTTCTGTTGTTATGGGGAGGAAATGTGTTGTTCCAGAAAATACTTGAGCCTTTGATGGTCTGTCTTAATTTGGAAACATTTCCCCAATATAAGGGCGCTATAGATCAACGACATGCATAATAGCCAACATTTCCTTTTCATAGATGGATTTGCCCACATTTCTTTCAGATATTTTCTTGCTGGTGAAGGCCAAAGGTTGACCCTCTTGCATAAGGAAAACACCAATTCCTTTCCCCGAGGCATCACATTCCAACACAAAGGGCTTTGTGAAATCAGGAAGGGAGAGGATTGGAGTGGTGCACATGGCCATATTCAAGGTGTGAAAATCTTGAGCAACAACTGGAGTCCACGTGAAAGAGTTCTTTTTGAGGAGAGCAGTGAGAGGTGCTGAAATCTTCCCATAATTCTTAACAAACTTCCAATAATACCCTGTTAAGCCCATAAATCCACACAAGCTCTTAAGAGTCTTTGGGTGAGGCCAGTCTTGCATAGCTTCAATCTTTTTAGTATCCACCCTGACTACATCCTTGCCAACCAGATGACCCAAGTATTCTACTTTTGAGGCACCAAAAATACATTTAGACTATTTCAGGAAAAGTTGGTGGTGAGAGAGTAGATGGAGAACTCGATCCACATGAGAAAGATGGTCTGTCCAGGTTTTTCTATAGATGAGGATATCATCAAAGAAAAATAAGACAAAATGGTGGAGAAAAGGACGAAAGAGATGATTCATGAGGCTTTGGAAGGTGGAGGGGGCATTACACAAGACAAAGGGCATGACCAAAAACTCATAGTGGCCATCATGAGTTCTAAAGGAAGTCTTGGGAATGTCTACCTCTTTCATACATATCTGGTGGTAGCTCGAATGAAGATCTAGTTTAGTGAAGAATTGGGCACCTCTCAATTCATCCAGGAGGTCATCAATGATAGGAATAGGGAATTTGTCTTTGATGGTAAGTTTGTTGAGGGCACGAAAGTTAGGACAGATTCACCAAGAACCTTCTTTCTTTAGGACCATGACCACAGGAGAATATTAGGGGCTCGTACTAGGGAAAATAACTCCTACATTAAGGAGTTCCTGGACCATTTTCTCAATTTCATTTTTTTGGGAAAATGGGTGACGATACGGATGTATATTGGGAGGAAGGCTTCCAGGTACAAGGGGAATGGAATGATCAGGAACACCATGGGAAGGAGGGATTCCTTGGG
Organism: Picea engelmannii; assembly: GCA_009831015.1. Lineage (NCBI taxonomy): Eukaryota > Viridiplantae > Streptophyta > Pinopsida > Pinales > Pinaceae > Picea > Picea engelmannii. The sequence goes on from ML803678.1 coordinate 162,790, forward strand.
GAGTGGAAAAGACCAATTGATGTTTAGAAAGGATGGCTTGGAGGTCTTGCGGGACCGAGGGTGTCTCTGTTGCTTGTATGGCATGGAGTTGGGCGATAACACCAGAATGACCTTTTTTGAGCATCTTTTCCATGTGATGGGAACTAATGATCATAGGTGAACTGATGATGATGCCTTGGAACCTATATTGGTGGCCCTCCTAGTCGAATTGCATGGTTAAGTCTTTAAAATCCATGAGAATGGGACCCAAAGTCCTTAGCTAGTTTGCACCCAACACAATGTCACAACCTCCCATGTCGATAGCAAACATATGGGATTTCAGGTGGTAGTCACCAATTTCGAGATGCACATTTGCACAATGCCCTCCACATTTCATGGAACCACCATTGGCAATCATGATTTGGAAATTATTGACGGCATGGATGTAGCAATGAGTTTCTTGGGCAATGCGACAATGAATAAAATTATGGGTGCTACCACTATCAACCAGAATAATGACCTTCCGATGCTTGATGTAACCGATTAGCTTGAGGGTTTGGGGAGCGAAGAATCCAGTGATAGCATTGAGGGAAATGACCGGTTCTACTTTGGGAGGGTCTGAGGGAGGGGTTATATCAGTGGATTCAGGTGATTCAGACACAAGGGGAGTTTCTACATCCTCTTTCGGAATATCCTCGAAGATGGCCATAAAAAGATTTTGTTCTTTACACTTGTGGTCTGGGAAATATTTTTCATCACAGTTATAACAAAGGCCTTTGAGTTGGAATTCAACCATTTAAGCCCTGGTCAATTTTTGGATCTTTAGTGGAGCATAGGGAGTAGTGGGATTTATTGGTTTAGGGCGAGGGATAAAGGAGGTTTTTTGGTTTTGAGAGGATATCACTTGTTGTGCTTCTTTATTTCTTTTAGTAGCCTCCACCCAACTCTGAGGACGAGCCATGAGGACATGGGCCTGAATCTCATCCTTGAGGCCACTGATAAAACACTCTCGAAAAAAGGCATCAGACATGCCCTATGTTCTAAAAGCCAGGCGCTCAAAGGAAACTATAAAGTCTTCCACTATTCCTAATTGTTTCAAATTTGTCAAATGACCCAAATGGTTGGTGTCAGTGTCAAAGTGTTCATAAAGCTCTGCCACAAAGTGTGTCCAAGCAATATACCCTTGACAAGAATTTTTTCTCCATTGCCACCATTGCCATTGTTCTTGATCTAGATGGAGAACACCATACCGGATTTTGGCCAAGTCATCTGTAATGTCGTATAAAGAGAAATAATGTTCCATTTGGGTTACCCAACCAGTGGGGTCTGAGCCATCAAATTTGGTCACATCCACCCGTGGAAGGCATAGGTCACGTTGAAAGTGATGGTTTTGAAAGTTATTGGAATGAGAGGAATGGTCACCTTCAGGATGTGGAGGTGAGGAAGAGGAAGGGTTATCTATAGGGATATGCAGTTTGGTGCAAAGTGCCAAAAATACTGATTCAATTTGGGTGGTGAGGTCTTGTTTGATTTCCTCCATTGAGGACTACATGGTTGTATTGATGGCTACAACATTGGCACTGAGTTGTTTCACTTCTTGTTGGGTTTCGATGAGACCAAATTACAAGGTGTTGAAGCGAGCTTCGAAGTCTTGGCTACGGGTATGCGCCATGAGGATGGGGGAATTGAAAAGGAGTGGGTAGGGTCAAAAAATTTGTCGAAAAATGATATGGATGAATGTGATAAGGGTGAAGATATGAATCCAATGGAATAGGTCTCAAATAATGGTGAAAAAATTTCCAGACTTTATTTTTTATTTTTTTTCTGCGGAGTTATACTCCGGTATGAAGAATACTACGAAGATGAAATGCCCAAATGCTTAACCAGAAAGAAATGTGTATTTACTTGGAAACTTGAACACATTTGCGTGGAAATAGATCTTGTCTGTTTTAATTTGTTTATGTTTCTGCCCCCAAGGGTTAGGTATTCAAGGGTTTGACCTGTGCTATAGCTCTCTGATATACGTGCAGGGTCCAACAATAGCGCTCGGCCCAATATCTCAGGGCACTAACTAAGGATGATAGACCGTACCCTTAGGCGTACTACTCGACTACCCAGGTACTAGAGAGTATATTCCCGAGTGCTGTTCTCGGTGACTCTATAGCAGTCAAGCGGCCGATCGGTTTATCTAAAGAGGGCTTAAGGTAATCTAGGTCGATCCGTACACAGATGTTGTCTAATGCGCTACCACTCGAAGGGGTACCAACAGGGGTTACAAAGGTGGCCAACAGATGTGCGCTTAAGTACCACTTGTATTTCCTGTGTGTATGAATCCCTCAACCGCAGGTTTATGCATGTAACAAAAGATCTCTATGGCTTAAAGACACTGGAATACATCTCTACCCTGAAAACAAATTTAACCCACACTTTCTGCCGAGGAAAGTGCTCTAATACCACTTGTAATATACCAGATATAAAATGTATGCACAACAAAAATAAAATGCTAGAAATGGCAGAATAACAACAATATAACCAGAACATTCACCACAATAGCACTTAAATGATAAGAGAATAATAACAAAAATAACACTTTGAATCTGAAAGCAATGTTCACGGGCCTCTTCGAGGGGGCAACCTCCAGTTGAGCAGAGCTCTATTACAATAATATCCAAGATGGGTTTCTCATACCCTTGACTCCTAATTATACTAAAAAGAGGCATCTAGAGGAAGATCCTTCTAGAAGTGGAATCTTCTATTAGGTCTTCTTACATCCGCCTTATTCTATTTTATTGAAAGGATTTATTAATATTGACCTTTATTACATCCGAATATATTGTTCTACCTATGTGTAGGTTGGGACCCTAACATTTTCATCATGTTTCCTTTTTTATCTATCTCTTCTCCATGTCCATTGGAGTTCGATACTTCAAATACTAAATGGAAATCCATTCCTCTAACTTTATTTTCTGAACTGTAAGCACCCTATGACTTGCCCATTTCTCTGCACTATGTGACAATTCAGTTCAGTTCTAACAATCGTTAATTCTGCCAAATGTGCAGCCAACCGATTTTTTTCCAGGCTAATAGACTTAATTTTTTTTTCCATAATAAACCAATTTAATTTAAGAAAAGAAATATCATATTCCATTTTTAGCAGGTCTTGGTCGGTCAAGAACCCCTTGAGATTCTATCCCTAATCCTCACTTTGTTCTGCAACAGATTTTCGTGCATTAGCCTCTTTTCTTCTGCCCTTGTCTCACATGGGACCACGACTATGACCCAACACTTATGATTTGGGCACTTATCCGGAGCCTTGAAACTTCAGGCTTCGGGCTTTAGAAGTTTCCCTTTTTCCACACGTCCTAACATAAAAAAAATGAACTATAGAACCCATCTAGAACGATGGATCTACGGTCCACCTTCCTTGCAATATCTACAAAACTTCAGGCTTCGGGCTTCAGGGATCTGAGACTTCAGGGCTTTGGGATTCGACGGGTTTCACATCTGCACACCCCAAACTCCCGAACCGCAAATATCTGAATATTTCCATGTCACCCTGGTGATGTCATCATGTCACTTTACTTCGACGTTACAAAATTTCAGGGGTTTCTTCATCCCATTCCATCACGAGCCATTTCTTCCGGAGTGTCAAGTCTCCAGACTTCATGATCTAGTGCTGTGATTGAACTAATAAATACTGTAAATGTCACATCAAACTTTATACTTTTTCAAATTGCGGGGACATGGGTCAGTGGTTTTGGAGTAACCCTTCGATCGTTTCATAGTTGTCCCCACGCTGACACGTACCCCTTGTGGGAAACTATGGTTTGAATTGTGGGACTACCCTGTAGAATTATCTGTCATGCAAATTTGATCTCCGCCATGCCTCCCGACCATCGATCTTGATAGATCATGATCAAAGTTAATGCGGCCCCAATATAGATAACTTATTTGCCAAGTTTAACTACCTTGTGCCACCACCAGGAGTGACATGTGGTAGGACACACAAGGCCGACTCGTGGCCCAGTCACGCTGGTGACATATGTCCCATTCTAACTGGATTTCTATCTTACAAATGTTCTTAAATCACTGACACGTGGCACACATCCCATGTGTCCACATCATCCCTAGTGACATCAGTAGGCCACGTCTCTTCAGGACTTTGGGCTTTGAGAGATTTCACCTTAGCATACTCTATTTCTCCCGAACGCCAAACTCTCGAAATTTCTTACCTTATGCTCTTGGCTTATCCCTACGGTTCTGATCCGTCCTTGGTCAAATCCAACGGTAAACACCCCCCTGGATATACAGTGTAGATCCTCTTCGGGACTTTGGAACTTTGGGTTTCAACCCTTTCTGCTCTATTAGACATAAACTTCGTTGAAGTCGCAAAGTCTGAAGTACTTAGAGGTTAATCCTCATGCACCTTTCTCAAGATCTGATAGTTGTTAAGTATCCTCCTTCTCCCGAATAGATCCCACGGCCCAACTTCAAACCTTATGGTTCCAAACCCACGGTTACTATAGTCTCTTTTCTCTGCTATCTTTCTTGAACCACTATACCTCCTGAGCTTCCAAACAAGACCAAGGTGTTCTCTTGGCACTCTGGAATGCTCTGAAATTCAAAATTTGTCTTTCTCAACAACAATTTGCTCTGATATTTTGATTCCATAACCACTTATACGACCTAATTTAGGCTCAGTGTCAAAAAATGGGCTTTGAACTTCAATTTTGTCCATTTCGACAACAATTTCCTTCCAAAACCTTCTCTTCAAATTCCAATTTCCTGGCCCATCCAGGCACAGTGTTGAAACCATGGATCTGATACCATTTTGAGATGTCCCCATCCACCAACAGGCCGGGCAACGCCACTTATTGGACATCTCTCTTAGCTTTGATACCATTTTGTGAATTTATATGCATGCATATCTAATACAAATTAACAGATACAACATTCTATTCATGCCACTTATTCATGCAGAAATAATCATTAAAACATACAGAAAACATATGCATACAAAAAACATATTCTATTCATACACAGATTAATGCAAAAATAACTGTAAGCCTACACATACAACATATATGATATATCTAGGTATTACTCATCAATTATAACACATGTATAGTTACACAATATACAATCAACATATATTTGGTACTTATCTTTCAAGAGATGACCACCAACTGCGTGCAGACCTTCCACGAACCTCCCAACCTTAGACCATGCTGCTCATCACGCTCAGCAGTGGGTCGCCTCTGAGATGGGACTAAACTCCACCCAAGGCAAAGGAATCCTAGACCTAGGATGAGGCTATGGAAAACTGCACTGTGCAACTGAAAGGATTCTCTCCAAGGATCCTACTTACACCCACTTCTCACGAACTCTCATTCCCCACATGCTTGTCCCACCCCAAGAATATGCACCTTCACTGTTCCATGGTCCATCGACTGCTCCACTTCCCTTCCATGGATTCAGCAATAGGTCGGATTAGGAATTCTTAGAGCTTTGTAGCTGGTACTAGACTCCCTCGAGGAGAAATCACTTCCCAACAAACTTGCTCACCTTGAGAGAGTTTCTCACAGGACTGACAACCTACTTATTCAACCACGGGCTTGACAACCCTCCTCTTCAATCCACAACCACCAAAATCAACTAAGGCAAAGGGATTACTCAACAATTTACAGAGGTTCACCACTATGGAAATGAATCTAGCTACGTACTTGTTCAGTGTGTGCGTGAACTACACAAGCGTTGGCTAGCATGCTGAGAATGAACTCGTGGGAAACTAAATGACCAGATTTGTCAGAATGTAGAGAGAGGGCAAGGAAAATAGTGATAATGGTAATCCTGTAGAATCATGAGAGAGTTTCAATGGTGATAGAGTGAACTCCTCAGAAAGGTGGCCATAATGGTTAGTGAACCCCAACAAAGGTGAAACTTCCCACATAAATATGCATGCGTCTTGGGTGACAATTGGATCTCCAGGAGCACGGTCCTCTCCACTTGGAGTTTGTTCCTCTCCTCAAAGGAACTTAGGATAATTTAACACCCTAGGTTTTGAACCCCCATTTTAAATAATGTATTGTTACAATGCTGAGAGGACAGAGTGCCCAAAAAATTATTAAAAGGCCAGTGTGCCCAAAAAATTATTAAAAGGCCAGTGTGCCCAAGACATGTAATGTTTTTTTATCATTATTAATAATAAATACATGTTTGGCTACTATATGGACATGGACTAGAATTATAGGGGGCTATGATTCCACAAGAGAGGGGGATTGAGGGGATAAGTGTTTATTCCTATTCTATTTACCCTTTTTGTTTAAGGGAGGGGATCGGTTACGTGAGCTTCTTGGGGAAGGCCAAGAGGTTCTTGATTCCCCACAAAGTTACTTAAACCTACCTTTGGTCTGATGGGGGGGTTGGTCATTGGATTGATGGCTTGTTCATTGATTTCCTGTACATTCATTCATTTCCCTCACACACTTCCTTGCACTCACTTACCCATCCATTGATCCATTCTCACCTACGTCTTGGCTTGGTAAAGGGAAATGAACTGCTGAGAATTAGCCACGGGATAGTTGGGTGTAATGGTCGCTGGTGCAATCCAGCCATGAATTGGGGCCTACATGTCTGAGATGCGTTGGCCTATGCCCTGTTTTTCTCACAACTGTGAGTCCCGAGAGTTCCAACATTGAGATTTTGGACCAACAATGCTGGAGGCCCCAAAATAAAAGGAGAGGGACTTCTTGAGGGACTACTTGGCAGAGAATGGTGGAGGTCCATTCTCTTGGGCGATACAGGCTAGGTAGAAGAGAGCTAGGTACTTGGATTTTTTTGGGTGCTGGGAAACCTGTGAGAGCTTGAGAGCTGACTGGTCTGGGAACCCCAGTACACTCTGGAACTGCCCTTGTGGATTCATAGCCCTGGCTTGGGGGTGACACTGTTGTTGATAGTTTGAGTAGTGGTGTCTACGGTTGGGTGGAATGTCCTTGGTTTGAAACCAATTGGTGTCACTTTTCTATAAAGATAAGTTCTCTCTGTTGTGATATTATTATCTGTGTATGAATGTATTCCATTGTGTATTTTAATTATCATTTAACTAAATCTTGTATCTTATGCATTCTTATTAATTAAAGAAGGTATTGGTGAGAGTATGAAGTCCAAGGGTGGGCTTGAAGGTAGCATGCCCTGACCTGTGGGTGGCTGGGGATGTTACAGTTTGGTATCATATCTTCTGGTCGAAACACCGGGCCAGTATGGGGCGAGTCCGTTGGTCAGAGTCTCGTGGTTACAGATTGAACTCTGACCATGGAGTTGAAAATCTCAGGAGGAATGGCGTTGTAGAATCTACATAGGAGATAGAACATTAGAGGCCCATTATAAGGGTTTCAAAGGATCGTGACTGTCCCCCTTCGAATTCGGGAGATATCACCACTGTAGGATTAGGAGAGATCGGGGATTGTTGGATCGGAGGACAAATGAATAGGGGTCGTTCGATGAAAAGGAAGAAAGGTTTAAGGTCACCACCATCAGATCCCATTGGAGAGTGATATCAATGGACATGAGACATTGTGGGGAACCAAGTTGCATAGGAGATAATTTCCCAAGGCGGTCCCATAATCCAAACCACGATTTCACCAAGGGGTTACGTCTCAGCATCAAGAGAATTGTGGGGCGAAAAGTGGGTTACTCCAAACCGCCGATGTGTGCCCCCTCAAATGGAAAGGTAGTAAGTGATGTGACATGTTAGGGATCAAACATCGAAACTTCGTATAGCCGAAGTAGTTTCAGGCCGTCCATCATCAAGGAGAGACAGGTGGCATGAGATCCACAACTCTAGAATTTTGTGGACGACGAGGAGGTGAAATAGCCGAAGTATATCTCGACCGTCGATCACCAAGAGGTACGTGTCAGCAGATCAGTAACTCCAAAGAAATCTGTTCGAGAGGTTTTCATTTGAGATTTGAAACTCTTTAAGCCCGGAGAGCCAGAGAGCCGAAGTAAATCTCGATTGTCCAATCATCTGAAATAGATCTCAGTCACCAGACCCTCTGGAGTAAATATCAAGCATCAGATCGTCCGAGGTGAATTTGGGTTGTTTGATCCAGAAGAAATGTGGTGTAAATCTGTGGATTTAGGGTGAAGGCTTGAAGTAAGCCTCAACCATTCGATTCAAGAGGACATGCGGCAAAAATCCACGCACTTTGGGGGAAAGTGAAGGTTGAATGTTGAGATTTTTGAAACCGAAAGACCCAAAAGGATCCCAACCATTTATTTGTCGAGAGCCATGCGTCACTAGATCCAGGGCTTTGGATGAAAGCCAATGGAGCTAGATAAGTTTTGAAATTTGAGATTTCCGAAGTATGAAGACCCGAAGTAAGCCTCAACCATCAGATTAAGGAGGGCATGTGGTGTAGATCTATGGAATCTGGGTGAATACCATAAGTGAATATTAGTCATCCAATCCAGGAGGACACATGGCGACAGATTGGCCAGTTCAGGAATTTAGATTTGGGGAGAATTGGAAGTGTGCTAGTATGGAAATTCCCCAAGTCCCAAAGCCCGAAGAGTCGAAGTGATGGGGCATGATGATGTCACCTAGAGGTGATGTGGATCCTAGAATTCCTGAAGTGATGTGGCTTGCATACGTCACCTAGGATGATGTGGACACATGGGATGTGTGCCACATGTCAGTAAGTTTTGAGCATGTAGATGATTGAAATGTTTGATAAGACGTGACATGTGTCACCTGCCTGATTGGGCCACGTGTCCGCTTCTAGTATTTCTCCACGTGGCGACAGATCATGCAGTCTGGAGACTGGGCACTCTGGAGGGGAAATATGTGACATGTTGCGTTGGGTCAAAAACTCCCAAAGTTTGGAGTACATATCGATCGTTGATTCCAGAATACACACATCGAAGGATCGTCGATTTTAGGTGAAAGCACTGCGGTAGAAAGTGCAGGAGGAAAGTTTGAAACTTCTGAAGGCCGAAGATCCAAAGAGATTCAAAGCTGCTGATCTATGGGAGGAAACACATCGGCGGATCATGAAATCTAGGTGAAAGTGTTCCGTGAGGAGGCAAGTGAAGAAAGTTGAGACTCCTGAAGTGCGGAGTTCTGAAGTGGATCTCGATCGTTGATTATGAAAGAGGATGAGGACCGTTGATCCAGTCCTGGCTGAAAGTTCCGAAGTCCTGAAACTCTAGACAAGCACTTTCTTCAGCTAAGCGCAGGGTCATGGCTATGGTCATATGTTGATTGAGAGCTGAGGGAAGGAGGGATAAGGGCCAAATTGGTTTTCTTAGAGATAGAAAAGTGCTAAGGAAGGATTTATATGAGGTTTCTAGTCGTATTCACCTGGGAGGGTGGTTTGAAGGAAGTGCATATGCAGGATGAGATTTTGTGTCAACCAAGGATAACATGACACTGTTATTTTCAGAGAATGGGGATATGATATCCATGAACAAAAAAAAAAGAAATATACCTATAGGATGGTTTGGAAATTTTGTTTATCATATGCATAATTCTAAAAAAATGGTCGCTTGCACATTTTGCAGAATTAAGGGGTCTAAAAACATCATCTCAAGATGCCTATTGAGGAAATGGAAGAAGGAGAGGGAGCCTCCAGTCATGATAAGGAGGCTAAAGGCTAGAATACCATAGTTGGTAATGCAGAGGCAGAGTCCAATGGACGCAAGGGAAAAGGAGAGCAGGAAATGTTAATAGAAATGGTAAGAATCTAGAAGATGGAAGTGCAGAGCTACAAAGTAGATAAAGAGAGACTAATGAGATAGAAAAGTCAGATAAATGCTCGAGTGTTTCAGAGATTAAATTAGTTACAGAGACAAACTAAGAAGGGATCAAACTCAAGACAATAGGAAGAAGGTAGGTGCCATGAAAGAAGGGATGATCATGGAAGAGCTGGTTATTCCAGAAGTGCTAGCAAAGATCATGGACCCCACTGACCTCCTTACTCAGAAATAAAGTTTTATGCATCGAAAGATCCTGCAGGAAGTCCAGAGGTGTCTCCTGTCAGACACCAAAGAAGGAAAAAAGAGGTAGATAGTTTTCAAGGAGAGCTGAGGAAGCTCAAGCCACCTTCCTTTGAGGGTGAAATAGAAAGGGAAGATGATGTCGAAGCATGGTTTCTTGGGCTCAGGAGATATTTTCAGTTTTTTCAGTTTCATAACTATTCATCCAACCTGGAAGCTAGGATTTCCACCTACCATTTACACAATAATGTTGCAATGTGGTGGGACCAAGTGAAGAAAGTGGAACATGTTAATGAAAGTAGGATCACTTGGAATCATTTCAAGAAGTACTTCCAGAAGGAGTACCTCTCAAAGAATTTATATGACAAGAAAATGTAGGATTTATTTGAACTCCGATTGGGAGGAATGACTATGGTAGAATATGAGAAGAAGTTCTTGGGATTGTTAAAGTATGTCAGATTCATTGGTGATGAGAAAATGAAAATACAAATATTTCTAAGTGGACTGCCAGACGTTTATAAGGAAAATATCAAGTATGATGAACCTAATACCTTGACTGAGGCCATCAGGAAGGCTAAATACCTCTATGAGCAAGGCCAGGGAAGAGAATCCCTGAAAAAATATTGGAAGGACAAGAAAAATGAAAATTCTGATCAGAGGAGGAAAGGATTCAAACCTCCCTTCAATAGGAATGAGCCTAATAGAAATCATCAAGATCAGTATGCTAAGAGAGATTTCAAGAAAGAAGATTCATTGGGAAAAATGGGAAGACCAGCAATCCAATGCTGGGGATGCAAGGAAGATCACTTGTACAAGGATTTCCCACACAGAAAGGGCAGAGTGAA
>ML803678.1:173780-208188 GCA_009831015.1 Picea engelmannii
TAAAAAGATGTTTTAGTAAAGGATGTCAATTGTATGCAGCTCATGTGGAAGAGACAAATAATACAAAGGGGCCAAGCCTCAAAGATTTCTCGGTACTACAGGAATTTGAAGATGTATTCCAAGAAATACCCGGATTGACACCAAGAAGGGAGATAGACTCAATTCATTTAGTGCCAGGAGTTGCCCCGGTGTCAAAAACACCTTACAGAATGAGCACACCAGAGTTAAAAGAATTACAAATGTAGTTGGAGGAATTGTTGAAGAAAGGGTAAATACATCCAAGTGTTTCACCTTGGGGAGCACCAACACTTTTTTTCAAAAAGAAGGATGGAACCTTGAGGCTGTGTATTGACTTCCAATAGCTGAAAAAGTACACTATAAATAACAAGTATCCTCTACCCTGAATTGATGACCTCTTTAATCAACTACTAGGAGCAAAGATATTTTCAAAAAATGACCCGAGGGAAGGATACCATCAGGTAAGAGCCAAGGAAGAAGACATTCATAAGACAACCTTTAGGACTAGGTATGGGCATTATGAATTTGTAGTGGTGCCATTTGGATTGACCAATGCACCAGATGTATTCATGTTCTTAATGAATGGCATCTTCATAAATTATTTGGATAAGTTTGTCATAGTATTCCTAGATGACATACTTATCTATTATAAGTCAGAAGAGGAGCATGAACATCACTTAAGACTGGTATTGCAAGTACTGAGAGAAAATCATTTGTATGCCAAGTTGAGTAAGTGTTCTTTTTATCAAAATCAGATCCATTACTCAGGACACATTATTTTAGATCAGGGCATAGCAGTAGATCCAGAGAAGATCGAAGCCATTAGAGGATGGCCAACACCTAGAAATGTGTTAGATGTCAGATCTTTTATGGGATTAGCTAGCTACTACAGAAGGTTCATAGTAGGGTTATCTAATATTGCTCATCCCATCACTTCTTTGCAAAAGAAGGGAACTAAATTTGAATAGACACTCAAGTGTGAAAAGACTTTTAATCTATTGAAGGAATTACTTACTAGTGCACTTGTGTTAAAGATTATTGACCCAAAGGAAAGTTTTGTGGTATGTACATATGCATGTAAGGAAGGACTTGGGGGAGTCCTCACGCAAAATGGACATGTCATTGGATATGAGTCCAGAAAGCTTAAGGAACATGAGAGGAACCAAGCCACCCACGACTTGGAAATTGCTGCCATTGTTCATGCCTTGAGGATGTGGAGGCATTATCTCATGGGGAAGAAATTAGAATTAAGGATAGGCCACATTGGCTTGTAGTATATTTTTGAATGACCAACCTTTAATGCCAGACAAACAAGATGGCTAGAATTTCTAAGTGAATATGACTTCGATATCAAGCATATCAAGGGAAAGGAGAATAAAGTTGCCAATGCACTTAGTAGAAGAGTGCATATCATGCATGCTACTGCTGCTAGTATGCATTAGTTAGAATTGAATAGAAGAATTTTAGATGGTCTTGTTACAGAACAACATTACCTACAGGTAAAGGAAAACTTACAACAAGGATATGTACAACATAAAATAAAGGAGTATGAGATAAAATGAAGACAAAATACTCATGCATAAAAATATAATCTATGTTCCTAGTTCTGGAGAACTACGGAATTTGGTACTGAAGGAAATGCATGATATTCCTTATGCTGGACATCCTGATTACCAGAAAACAATTACAACAGTAAGAAGCTAGTTATTTTTGCCAGGAATGAAGAAGGATGTTGCTGATTACATCGCTCGATGTATGGAATGTCAGAAGGTGAAGGCTGAGCATAGGCACCCAATGGGTTTGCTACATCCATTGCCAATCCCAGAGAAGAAATGGGAAGTGATCACCATGGATTTAGTCATGGGATTACCTAGAACGAATAAGAAACAAGATTCAATCATGGTGGCGGTTGACAAATTAAAAGGGTTGCTCAATCTGTGCCTCTGAAGACAATGCATACAATGACTAATATTGCAGAAATTTTCATGAAGGAAATTGCTAGGTTGCATGGGATACCTAGGAAAATTGCATCGAACATAGATACAAAGTTTACCTCCAATTTTTGGAGGGGATTGTTTAAATTATTTGGCACAAATCTAAACTTTAGCACAACATATCATCCCCAAACAGATGGGAAAATAGTGAGAGTCAATCGAATAATTGAAGACATGCTGAGAATGTATGTGATGGATAAGCCATCTAAGTGGGAAGATTATTTACACTTGGTTGAGTTTGAATATAATAATGGGTATCAATATTCATTGAGAATGAGCCCATTTGAAGCCTTGCATGGTAGGAAATGCTATACTCCAGTAAGTTGGGACAACCTAGTAGATAGAGTGGTACTTAGGCCAGAGGTGCTCAAGGACATGGAAGACCAGGTGGTCAAGATCAAGCAGAATTTAAAGGCAGCTCAGGATAGACAAAAAATTTATGCAGACAAGAACAAGACAACTAGATAATTTAAAGTAGCGGAGCATGTACTTTTAAAAGTGAAGCCCAAGAAAATTTCATTGAAATTGGGTAGTTGTACAAAGTTGGCAACCAGATTCTATTGTCCATTCAAAATATTGGACATAATAGGGCCAGTTGCATACATGCTTGCATTACCTGCTTCCATGAATGTGCATAATGTATTTCATGTATATTTACTAAAGAAATATGTACATGATCCTAACCATGTTATTGATTGGAGTCTGATTTAGGTAGAGACAGAGGGAGATTTTCAGGTTCAGCCAGTGCAGGTATTGGAAAAAAATGTAAAAATGCACCGTAATCTAGTTATAGAGCTGGTAAAAGTTCAGTGGAACTGCTACGGTCCTGAAGATGCTACTTGGGAGCATGAATATGCCATGCGGGCATACTACCCACAACTTTTTGACTAAATTTGAGATTTTGATCTCTATTTTGTATATGCACTGAGGACAATGACAAAATAAGGGGGAGGGGATGTAACACCCCAGGTTTTGAACCCCCATTTTAAATAATGTATTGTTACAATGCTGAGAGGCCAGAGTGCCCAAAAAATTATTAAAAGGCCAATGTGCCCAATCCATGTAATGTTTTTTATCATTATTAATAATAAATATATGGTTGGCTGCTAGACAGACAAGGACTAGATTTATAGGGGGCTATGATTCCACAAGAGAGGGGGCTTGAGGGGCTAAGTGTTTATTCCTATTATAATTACCCTTTTTGTCTGAGGGAGGGGATCGGTTACATGAGCTTCTTGGGGAAGGCCAGGAGGTTCTTGATTCCCCACGAAGTTACTTAAACCCACCTCTGGTCTGATGGGGGGGTTGTTCATTGGACTGATGGTTTCTTCATTGATTTCCTGTACATTCATTCATTTCCCTCATGTACTTCCATGCACTCACTTAACCATCCATTAATCCATCCTCACCTATGTCTTGGCTTGGTAAAGGGAGAGGAATTGCTGAGAATTAGCCACATGATAGTTGGCTGTAATGGTTGATGGTGCAATCCAGCGATGACTTGGGGCCTACATGTCTGAGATGCATTGGCCTATGAACTATTTTTATCACAATCGCAAGTCCTGAGAGTTCCAACATTGAGATTCTGGACCAGCTGTGCTGGAGGCCCCAAAATAAAAGAAGAGGGACTGCGTGGTAGAGAAGGGTGGAGGTCCATTCTCTTGGGCGGTATAGGCTGGTTAGAAGAGAGCTGGGTACTTGGATTGTTTTGGGTCCTGGAAAACTTGTGAGAGCTTGAAAGTTGACTGGTTTGGGAACTTAAGTACACTCTGGAACCGTCCTTGTGGATTCATAGCCCTGGCTCGGGGGTGACACTACTGGCTCAGGGGTGACACTACTGTTGAGATTCATAGCCCTGGCTCGGGGGTGACACTACTGTTGAGTTCTCTCTGTTGTGATATTATTATCTGTGTATGAATGTATTCCTCTATGTATTTTAATTATCGTTTAACTAAATCTTATATTATGCATGCTTGCTGGATATTGCTATGGATGTCGCTAAATCTTGTATCTTATGCGTTATTATTAATTAAATAAGGTATCGGTAAGAGTACAAATTCCAAGGGTAGGCTTGAAGGTGGCATGCTCCGACCTGTGGGTGGCTGGGGATGTTACAAATAACTGGGTTTATTTTCCCAACTTTAGTACTTTTCAGGAATACATTATAATATTCCCTTGGGTAAAGCCCTCAATATTAGCCCCTCTTTCCTAGCCTCTCAACCCCATTCCTTTCCCTACCCAGTGGAGCTTAGTCCCCCATAACTCTTTCTTCATGGTCGGTCTACACGCAACGATGTGTTTTTATTAATAATATTCATAATTACATATACAAAAATTAGGCCCACTGACTTTAGCATCTAGGCTCTTCGGCCTAATAAACACATAATCCTACCAACTTATAATTACTTGGATCACCAACCTACAATCATTATTACATTTCACAGGGGCTCAACCTTCGGGTATTACATGAAAGGAGATGAGGATTTTTAAAATGAGGCTCTAGAGGATTTTTTAACATAAATAAAATACAAAACCCTAACCTTGGAAGATGAAACACCAAAAGGTTTGTAGGCCCCGATTGGGGTAGTTGGTACACCGACTTCCCAAGGGTGTAACTTTTGCATATGATCTCTGTTTGGGGAATTTTATACCTCATCGGAAAGGTCTAGTCGAGGAGTAAATATTTTGTTTAGCTCAAACTATGTTATTTGCAATTTTTGGGCACAATCGTGCCCAAAAAACATTGTTTAAGGCCTCAAAATGACCTCGAAAGTTCATGACTTGAAAAACTGTAGAAACAAATTCCAAGGTGGAAACCCATATTTTGAGCCATTGGAATAGGTGGGTGGCCACTAATTTTCCCCTAGATCAATCCTCCTCCAATAGGAAGCAATGGTCTCCATTGGGTCAAGTCCCCAAAGAAGCTGTTGCTGAATTTGAACCTTGGTAAGCTGCTTTCCTTGCTGAAGAAGCTTCCCTGCTGAGCTTGTTGAAGGTTGTTATGAACATGTTGTTGGAGGGGTTGGATCTGTTTAACCAATATGGTTGCATAATATTCCTGAGTGTGGGAGGACTCTTTTGGTGAAGATGCAACATGAAGAACATGAAGGGATTTGTCATAACTTGGCTTGACTGGGCAATGTGGAGGCACCCATGTAGGTGTAGTAGGAATATCTTGGTGCTCTTCTAAAATCTTGTTGATCTACTTTTGCTAGATAGAAGGGTGTTGGGTTGAGGCTGCAGTGGTTTCAGTGTCCTTCTACTTTGACCAAGTTGTGAAGATTATAAACTTTCCGGTATGAGATATTAGTTTACGACATTGTTTTGTCAGTACAATAGTCAGAACTACCTCTGGTATCTTGTAGGGATGACCCCCCATAGTAACAATGAAGCTATGGGGTTGAGACTCATAAAAAACATGACACTTCCACATATATGGTTGGCCTAACAGAACATCACAGACTTCCAGTGGGGAAACATCACAAAATACCTCATCCTTGAAGGGCTTGATGTCGTATGACATGCGCCACTGCTGGTTGACAAAAAGATCTCGTCCCTGACAGAGCCATCTAATGTTTTATGGTTGAAAGTGTGGTGTTGTTGATAAATCCAACTTCTTAATGACCTTTGCTGAGATGAGGTTCTTTTGGCTTTCGCTATGAACAATAAAATGCAATGGGGTCCCCTTCACCCACATTTGTGAATGGAAAATGTGCTCCCCCTCCTTAGGATTCTCTAGTTCTTCTGGTTGGATTGTTGCGGTCGCGACAATACCAGTGGTTGTTGCATCAATTATTTGTCTCATTTTATTATTGTCTGAATCAGAGTATGATTTGTGGCTCAGCTCTGTTTCTTTGAGATCAGATACCAATGACTGTTTTGAGTGACATTCATCAATGTTGTGCCAAGGGATTTTGTGGAAGTCACACCACTTCCCAGTGTCCTTCTTCATCTTCCCATTTCCTTTCTTTTCCTGTGGATTGGACTGGTTGTCTTGAGGTTGACTGTTCTATGAGTTAGGGTTTCCTTTACCATACTTTGGCTGTTGCATATTTCCAGACCCAGATTCCCACTTGTTCTGTTGCTTAAATTTCTGCTCAATTTTAACAACATATCTATAAGTGGCTCCCAGTGATGATATTTCTAGAAACTCCATTTTGGTTTGGATGTACCTGTGTAGAGCCACACAGTATTTCAGAATTAGATGCCACTCAGATTCTTTGATACCCAACTTGGTGCACAAGGTATGTAAGGTATTTGTGAACTCCAAAACTGTTTGGTCTCACTTTTGATGCAGCTTGGTACATCTCATGTATTGGTCATCATAGTTTCCCACAAGGTAATATTGCGCCTTGACCGAATCCATAAAAAAATCCCAAGTGGGCTCGACTCCAGATATTCCATACTCCTCTATGGAATTTTTCTCCCAATAAGTTTCCCACCAAATTTTGACACGGGGGAGAGCCTTAAGGAGTGCAAATGCGATATTTTCTCTGTTGGAAATATTGTGAATAGAGAAATAACCTTCTAGAAAATTTAATCATATTTCCAAAGTCTCTTCTTGACAAAATTAACTTGTATCTTGAATGGGGTAGCATCTCCAAAGCGACTGCTTGAAAAATATGCGCCTATTTTTGTCGAAAATCATTGAAGGATTTGGGAAAAACTCTCCAACATCTCATTCCTCTGTTGCACGAGGGATTCCACGAGAAACATCTTGACAAGATCTTCTACTCCCTCGTTCCTATTCTCTTCTTCCATGGGAGGATGCTTGGGCTAGTGAGAGCGATTATCCTCAAGGGAAACTAGCTCGAGACCCAACTCTCTATATCCTTACCTTGTCGGGGACATGCACAAGAAAGGAAAAGGAGTAGCCTGCTCTGATACCATTGATCCAGATTATTTTGAGAATGAAATGAATGTAGAGATATAACAATGAAATATACATATATATTGCAAGATACACAAAAATATTGCAATAAACATAGAGACACATAAATGCACAATTTTTATTAATGAGAGAATGTACATAAATTGTAAAATTACAGAGTGAATGACTCGCTAGAATGGTGGCAACTTATCTCTGAGAAGAGATGTGATGGCTATTCTCATTTGCAAGAAGATGATGATTATTAAAATGAGGATCTAGATTCCTTTTTAACATAAAGAAAATCCAAAACCCTAACCCCAAAATATGAAATGCCAAAAGGTTTGCCGGCCTCGATGGGGGTAATTGGTACATCAACTTCCCAAGGGCGTAAATTTTGCATACAATATCCAATTGGCACGTTTTGAACCTCTTTGGAAAGGTCTATCCGAGGAGTAAATATTTCGTTCGGCCTAGACCATGATGTTGGCTATCTTCTAGGTGCTTTTGTGCCCAAAAATGTCATTTAGGGCATCAAAACGACCCCAAAAGTTCAAGACCTGAAAAACCGTGGAAAAACTGCCAAGGTGGAAACCCATGTTTTGAGCCAGTGGAATAGGTGGGTGGCCATCGATTTCTTCTTGGGTTAGTAAGTTGTAAGTATCCCTTCCAAATCATCATTTACATCAACAATAAATGACTCCCCTCATGTTGTTGGTTAGAAAATATACGTACAAAACAAACACCTAATAAATTTTGTCAAACTATTATACAAATGGCATTTTGAGCCTTCTATGATCAAATGAAGTAACATGCTCTATATTGATCCCAATTGTTCTTTTGTTAAACATATATTTTCCACTCTTAGAGAAATATTTTAATGGATAACTTATAGAGACTTATATTTTTAATATATAAAATAAGAGGTAGATATGTTAGTTATTAATTGCATAAAATAACACCTTTATTAAGAAAAGACTAGATTAATAAACTATCCCTAAGAAACCCTGCATTCTTTAGTTTTCTCCTGGTATTAACCGAGCATCAGTGTATTTTCACTCTAAGGATGGACATGTTCAAATTAAATTTGCACCATTTTAATTGGTATTTATAATCTATATATTATTTCAGAGTTACGCAATTAAGAGAATGACATAATTAGAAAAGAAGTTTCAAGAAGCCATGGATATTATGACCATCCCCCCTCCCACACAATTTTGGTGTATGATTTTTCTCCAAAAAATATTAAACTAAATACAATGTGAGATAGTTAATAGGAACTATAATTTATGCATATAGAGGTTAATTAGTGAAGTAACATAGGATTAGAAAAAATTATAGCTCACTTGTCGATCTAAAAAATAATGTGGAAATCAAAGCAACAAAAGAGATACATACGAGGTACAAAGGGGGTTTCCCACGAGGGTGTGTTGTGGTTCTGATCCAGGTGGATATCGGTGGCCACCCACCTTTTCCAACTGGCTTAAAAAAACTTTTTGGCAATTTTGGTAATTTACTATTTTTAGCAGTTTTTCGGGTCCTAAACTTTCGGAGCCATTCTGAGGCCCTAAACGACATTTTTTTTGGGTATCTTGAGTTCGAAAAATTTCATCATGCAATTTTTTTCAATAGTTGTAGTCCTCAGATAGATCTTTCCAACGAGCTATCGTGCACCTAAAACAAATATTGTACGCAAAAGTTACAACCCCAGGAATTTGATGTACTGACTTACCCAAATGGGGCCCACATGACTTTTCGCGCTTCATCTCCTAGGGTTAGGTTTTTGGATGTTTAAGGTTTTTGACAGTCTTGTTTATTGTAAAAAGGCCTTCAGAGCCTCATTGTAATTATATTCTTGCGAATGAGCGCAGGTGTCACATCTCTTCTCAGAGATGAGTCGCCACCATTCCAGCAAGCTTGTTTTCCACTGCATTTTATAGTTTCAACTTATTTCCTTATTGAATAGAAAACTAGTTTTACTGTATCTTTGTTATTCTGTGTTAAGCATTTGTTAATAATCTGTAGTCATTTCGTTTTTCTCATAAAATACAGAGCAATGGTATCAAAGTGGTTTTCTCCTTGTCGTCTTAATGCATGTTCCCAACGAGGTTAGAGTACAAAGAATTGGGTCTCGAGCTTGTTTCTCTTGAGGACCAAAGCTCTGGCACGCCCAAGCGACCTCTCATGGAAGGAGAAAAGAAAGATGACAGGACAAGAGATCCTTTCAAAATGTTTCTTGAGGAATCCCTCATGCAACAAAGGAACAAGATGATGGATAGTTTCACACAAATCCTTCGGTGACTACCAAGAGGCGAGGCATCTTCTTTGAGTGGAGGTGCCACCCCCTTCAAGGTAAAAAAAAAATTTGATATTACTATATTTGAAGGTCAGATAGATGCAAATGGTGTAGACAAGTGGTTGAATCTACTAGAAGGGTATTTTTCTGTCCATAACTTTTCGAATAGAGAAAATATTACTTTTGTGCTCCTCAAAGCCGTTCCCCATGTCAAAGATTGGTGGGAAACTTTCTATGAGAAAAAGGAAACAAAGGAACCCTCGTTATTTATAGTCACGCCCACTTGGGAATCCTTCAAGGATGCTAGTAAGAAACAATACTACCATGTTGAAAGTTATGACGACTTGTATACCAAATGGACCACACTGCGGCAAGAAAGAGACCAAGCAATGCCAGAGTTCACAAATATCTTCCATACCTTGCGCACCAATTTGGGTATCAAATATTTAGAGCGACATCTGATTCTCAAGTATCATGGTACTCTGCATAGATACATCTAGACCGAAATGGAATTTCTGGACATATTGTCCTTGGGCATAGCCTATCGGTATGCTGTCAAAATCGAGTAGAAGCTCAAAGAAAAGACATGGAAATTTGGGCCCAAAAACCTCTCACAGCAAAAGCCAGGAAAGGGCGGACCCAACCTATAGAACAAAGGATAGAGAAAATATGGACAGTATCAGGACAACTAGTCCAAGCCCCAAGCAAATAAGGACACCGGAAAGACAAAGAAAGAGATCGAGAAGTGGTGTGACTTCCATAAGATCCCTTGGCATAACACTGTTGAGTGTCACTCAAATCATTCACTGGTGGACGAAGTGAAAGCCTTTGAATCAGATGCTGGTTCTGACTCTAAGTCAGAACCATAAAGGGGAAGACAGATCATTGATGCGGAACCTAGTGCCACCATTGCTACTACCAACCTCCAGCCTGATGAACTAGACAAGCCAGAAGGAGAGCGCCTCCTCCATTCATATATGTGGATAAAATGCACCCCGCTACACTTCAACGTTGATAGAGGTATCCAAAACAAACTCATCTCAGGAGAGGTTTTCAAGTGGCTGGCCTGTCAAAAATGCTGCACCCACATCCCTACACCATTGGATGGCTCTTCTAAGGAAGCGATATCCATGTCAGCCAATAGTACTGACTATCATATGACATAAAACCCTTCAAATATGAGGTATTGTGTGATGTTTCTCCTCTCGAATTTTGTGATGTTCTTTTGGGCCAACCTTATTTATGGAAATGTCATGTTGTATATGAGTCTAGGCCTTGTAGTGTTATTATTACTTTGAACAGGAAATTGTACAGGATACTCGAGGCAGTCCCACCTAGTGCTATTTCCTTGACCTATGCCAAGCAATGCAGGAAGGTCATCTCTTAGACGGGGAAGTTTTTCCTCTTCGTGATTCTCTCTCGGAATGAGAGAAAGATCACAACCACATCCAGGGTCTCTGTGGCCGACCTCTCCACACAATATAAGAAAGTAGATAAGGTCATCGAATAATACTTAGATATATTCTCCTCACCTACCAGGGTACCTCTGCACTGTCAGGTCAAGCACCCCATCGATCTGACCCCCGATGCACTGTTTTCCAATGGGCCAGTCTATCCTTGCTCTATGTTAGAGAATGAGGAGATCAAGTGACAGATCCAAGAACTTCTCCACAAGGGGCACATCCATCCCAGCTCATCACCTTGTGAGATTCCAATCGTGACGGTACAGAATAAAGATGCAACCTCGCAACTCTGCATTGATTACCAGGCCCTGAATAAAATCACAGTCAGAAATCGATACCTAATTCCCAAAATCAATGATCTCCTTGATCAACTCACGGGGGAAAAATACTTTAGTAAGATTGATCTGAATTTTGGCCTTTTTGAATGGTTGGTCATGTGCTTTGGTTTGACAAATTATCCAACCACTTTCATGAGGATGATGGATGATATCCTGCGACCATTCACTAATACTTTTGTAGTGGTGTATCTGGATTCCATTCTCATTTACAACAAGTCTTGGGAAGAACACTTGCAACATATTCAACAGGTTCTGCACACCCTGCGGTAGCACAAGATATACGCCAACTGGGAAAAATTCTCCTTCGGCATGGACAGGGTCCATTAGCTGGGCTACATCATTGATCAACATGGTGTACATGTGGATTGAACCAAGATCCAAGTCATCCATGACTGGCCAACCACAACCACACTCACTGAGCTTCAAAGCTTCTTGGGCCTTTACAATTTCTACCGTAGGTTCATGTTGGGATTCTCCCATATTGCATGGGCCCTCAGCCAAATAACCAAGGGTAGGGGTAAGGAAAAATTTGCGTGGGGCCAATCCCAAAAAAAATCATTTGATGATTTGAAGCAACGCTTTTGCTCATCCTCAATACTTTCACTACCATACCTGCAACAACCCTTTGATACCAAGACAAATGCTTCAGAATATGCTATGGGTTCCGTTCTCACTCAGCATGGCCACCCCGTGGCCTATCATAGTGAGACACTATCAGATGTTGTCTGTAACTACCCTACTTACGAGAAAGAAATGTACTCCATTGTGAAAGCCTGTCGCCAGTGGAGACATTGCATTCTTGGGAAGGAGACAACCATCCACACTGATCATAAACCATTGCAGTTCATGCATACACAAGGAAAATTACAGAATGACTGCGATCAAAAGTGGTCCACATACTTACAAAAATTCCACCTGAATATAAAGTATAAAACAGGAAGCACCAACCATGTCCCTGGATTTCCAGTCGTGATAGTCACCACGGTTCTATACTCTTGTGGCCATGAGACCTCTGTATGGCACCAACTCTATGAGACATACCTAGACTTTTCCACCACCTACCAAATGTTGGGTGCAAACGCAATTGTCGATAATTTCCATATTCATGATGGGTTGTTGTGTCGTCTGGGACATATCTATGTTCTATCAAGCGAGCGAGCGAAGATGATCTAAGAATCCCACTACAGTCTAGTGGTAGGATACTTCGGTGTTTAAAAGATAGAGGATATGCTACAGAAACATTTCTCTGGCTGAAACTTTGACAAGAGGTCAACAAGTATATCAGGTCCTGCACTGCTTTCACTATTGCCAAACTAACCACTAACAAACAAGGCCTATACACCCCTCTTCCTACACCTGATAGACCATGGGAATCCATCTCAATGGACTACATGTCAGGCCTCCCATCAACCAAGCAAGGAAATGACTGTGTTTTTGTGGTTGTTGATCGCTTTTCTAAGATGTTGATTCTGGTTGCCTGCAAGAAGAGCATCATAGCATAAGCCACTTCCAAGCTCTTCTTTGAACGAGCCTGGGTAAATTTTTGAATCCCACAAACCATTCTCTCATATCAGGACAATCAATTTATTAGCACATTCCGGTCGAGCCTCTGGTTACTGTTGGACACCAAGCTCACCAAATCCATGAACTTCCACCCCCAGATAGATGGCCAAATCGAGGTCGTAAATCGAATGATCGTGCATATCCTACGCATGCATAATTCCAAGCACCCTCACATATGGGGTGATAGTCTTACCTATGTCCAACATAGCTAAAACTAATCCCTACATATCTCAATCAACCACAACCCCTTTCAGGTGGGGTTGGGATTCCAACCATTGGGTCCCATAGATGTTGCACTTCCCCTTTCGGTCACCTCGATCGACTCATCTCTTGCTCCAACTGAAGCTGACAAAGCCATCCAGTTAATTGAGTGTATCCAACACATCTGCCAAGAGGTTCAGGATATCCTATAGAAGTCCAATGACAAGTATAAATAATGCCATGATCAACATTGGGTGCCACATAAGTTTCAAGTGGGCGATAAAGTTTTGTTGCACTTGCAGAAAGAATGCCTTACAGGACCCCATCGAAAGCTTTGTCCACTCCATTATGGGTCGTACACCATTGCCAAGTCCGTGGGGGATATTTATTTTGAGCTCAACATTCCTCCTTTCCTTGGCTTGCACCCAGTGTTCAACGTGGACCTCCTTTGGCCTTATTTCCCACCATTATTGGACACCTCAGACATAGCAGATCAACTGACACCAATAGATCTTAACCCTGACTACATACAACATGCATCCAATGATCATATTATGGACACACATATCAAGGGAACTTGACAACAAAGGATCCAACTTTATCGAGTCCTTAAAGCAGGGTAGCTCCTGCACCAAGGCAAGTGGCTCACCCAGGGCCAAATTCAGTAGAAATTTCCTCATCTGATGGGGGAACTCAACGTAATGGAGACCATTTATTCTTAAGGAGGGAGGATTGATCCAGGTGGATATCGGTGTCCACCCACCTTTTCTAGCTGGCTCAAAACAACTTTCTGGAAATTTTGGTAATTTACTATTTTTAGCGGTTTTTCGGGTCCTGAACTTCTGGAGTCGTTTTGAGGTCCTAAACGATGTTTTTTTGGGTATCTTGCGGTCGCAAAAGTTCATCATGATATATTTGTCAACACTTGTAGAGCTCGGATACATATTTCCAATGGGCTATCGTGCACCTAAAATGGAGAACGTATGCAAATGTTACGACCCCGGGAAGTTGATGTACTGACTTACCCAAACAGGGCCCACATGACTTTTGGCGCTTCATCTCCTAGGGTTAGGTTTTTGGATATCTAGGGTTTTTGACACTCCTGTTTATTGTAAAAAGGCCTTCAGAGCATCATTGTAATTATCTTCTTGCGAATGAGCACAACTGTCACATCTCTTCTTAGAGATAAGCCACCACCATTCCAGCAAGATTGTTTTCCGCTACATTTTACAGTTTCAGTTTATTTCCTTATTGAATAGAAAACTAGTTTTATTGTATCTCTATTATTCTGTGTTAAGTATCTATTAATAATATGTAGTCATTTCATTATGCTCATAAAATCTGGATCAGGTCCATAGTGCTTATTCAATTTCCTCTCGGTGAACTGGATAAGCCTTTTTAATATTGTTGTTGTTATAGAAGTACTAATAATACACGTGTATTTATTTAGAAAATATTCAAAATACATATCGATTTGGAAAACATAGTTTTATACTGGATAACGAGACCAACTTCTTGTTACCATTGGTTAGTTTGTCGATGGTGATTTATTTTTCTTTCCTACTACTATCCAGACTTCTTTTTCATTTTTTAGAGTCTTTGTTGTTCCTACCATTCTTGATTTGTCTTGATCTAATGATTCTACTTTTTATTTTTCAACTACTTCAATTTCTTCATCTTAATCTTCCCAACATGGCGCTAGCTTTGAATTTCGTTGAATATCTAGTCCAAGCCTTGGACAAAGAGATATATGTTCCCCTTTATCCAATATCTAAGTTGTTTCTTATTGTATCTCTTGAAAAACCAATTTTGTAATATGATTTTTGTTGAAAAATATAAACATGGGAATAAATTACACCCTTACTGTTACACTAATGTAAGGTTACATTTACATATAAAAAGAGAATATTTAGTTTATCTAGATCAAAAGAAAAATATGAACGTATATTTAGCTACATAATTAGGTAAGTTCATAGATCAAATATAATAGTCCTTAACAATCTTGAGCTTAGGGCTATACATATCTAAGACAAACTATGTCATAATAAGAAAATAAAGCATCATATAATATAATTTAGAAGAAAACAAATAAATTTAATTAAAAAATTGTGAAAATAAAAATTAAATTTATTAAAATTTTTATTAAAAAAACTTAAAAAAAAAGAAAAACCTTAAAAAGTTAATATTATAAAAAACACACACACACAAAAATAGTTTGGTGGATTAATTCAAGTGATTGAGTGCTATAAATTCCACATAATTGAGTGCTATAAATTCCAAATAATAAGTCGAATCTCAAGTCCCAAGGCTCCCTGTCTATGTGAATTTGGTTGATGTACCATCTTCAAAATGAAAATATATAATTGATAAAGATATATATTTTATTAATTATATATATAAGGTATGAAAAATATTCGTTTTTAAAAAAATTAGAAACATATTGCATATATTTTATTTATAAATTAAAAAATCACATTGTTGGCACAACAAAAAGTGGATCTTATGAATTTTCTCAAAAAAATACATTTCATATATAGCTCTGGCGAAATAACAAATTGGTAAAGTGAATCTTATAATTTTTCTCAGGATATATATATAGTAAGGACAAGGTATCATGAATACTAGTTTCGGGGAGAGCTAGAGACATGCGATATTCAATTTATAGATTAAAAGACTAGATAATTGGTATGGTAAAATATGGGTCAAGTGTATCTTACACCATTTCACCAATGGTTAGCTAAAATATATTAGAGAAATGGGAAGAATCACATCGAAGTGGATGTGAATACCCCTGACTGTGTATTGTGTTTTACAAAGATAAAATCTATAATAACATGCAATAACTTTCATTATTATTTCCTGCCATAGGCATAGAGGGACTATAGCGATCGATAATTTGTTGACCTGACATTAGTTTGTCCTCTGACCACAAATATTTGCATAATATCTATTTTTGGAGCTAGGGAACTAAAAATATTGAATTTTATATAATAAAATGTAGTGATCTGATTGGATAACAGATTGGAGGTCTTATTGCCGGCTTTTCTATTCCCAATGTTTTATATGTTAGCATATCCAAAATTTTTCATCGTCTACAGTCTTTTTGAATCATATATTTTTCTTATGCATTGCTTGAAGGTGGATTGATGATGGCATTAGTTCGAATGTTTGTCTTAGCATTTTTTTGCTAGCATTGTCTTAGATCATATACAATGTTTATTTTATTTTATTTTTACTAATCATATTGAAATGTTTAGACATCCAAGATTTATAGTGATCGATAATTACAAAGTTTATAATGTCCTTGCCACATGTATTTGTATTGAAATGTATTGACACTTTTTTTAAGGTTCTTGAATAGGCCTGATAGCGTAAATGTTTACATGACGCGAGTTCCTCCAACAGGCCTGACAACTTAAATGTTTGCATACCGCGAGGTCCTTAGACAACCTGACAGCCTTAAATGTTTATCTAAATACGCTTCTTGGAGTAAATTTTTACTCAAAAATTTCCATACAATGTTGCAGTGATTTTGCACAATATTGTTCTCCACCGCCAGTTGAATAGACATGGTATCTTTCATTCTTCTTATATCCTTGCAATGCAATTTCATCATCGTTGAAGCTACATACATTGTTTACTGGTTCAGTGAGTGCTTCTTCTTCATTAGTTCATCGGTTGTTGCTTGTTGTTGTTTGGTTCACAATTCGACCTACGCTTCCATCTTTCATCGTTTCAGAGTAAGTTTCCATGCCATAGTTTCATTTTCTATTCCTTGTTTATTGTTTAGTGTTTGCAATTTGCAAGTAAGAATGTTTCCTTATTTCTACTGGCATGCTCATTGTATGTTTCCGGTTCCTTCTGTGCTTCAACTGCAGTTTAGTAATCGTTGGAGACACATATGTTGTTTACTGGTTCGGTGGTTGTTGCTTGTTCGTTGGTTCATTGGTTGCTGGTTGTGTTTGTTTGGCTCAATTTTACGCTTTGGGGCCTTGGGGTTGCAGTTGGGCCTGTTTGTTCTTTCTCACTGGTTTGGTGCTTTCTTTTTTATTTTGTTTGATTTGGCTTTGCAGGGTTGGGGTCCTATGCTGGTAGTTGGAGTTGTTTTTTTTTATTTTTTTTATTTTGTATTACTATTGTTTTTTGGGCGCTTTACGGTTTTCATCCCCTGCACCCACGGGTGGACATGAAGTTGTGTTATTTTCCTTGTCTGGTGAGGTTGATATATGTTCTGCTGTGATATTTTGTTGGTGCTTCAGTGTTGACATGAAAGAAAATAGTTGCATGAAAAATAGTTCGATAAGTACACGTGAGATTGCAATATCCACTATTTTTTTGTTGAAATAAACATATGCAGGATGCATTTATAAACCATGTATGGTGAAATGTGCCCATATGACAATACATGTTCTTTATCCTCTACATAGACTGGTGTGCCCACGATACAATTTGTCTTGTACTTGAGATATGATATGTACAACAAAGATTCTGCAAAATTATATTTCCATGTGTGGAAGCATATTTGGGTAGTTTCCCATAGAAAACCAAAATCTTGTATCGTGGGAACAACAGTCTATGTAGAGGATAAAGAACATGTATTTCCATTGGTGGAAGCATATATGGATACTTTTCCATGGAAAACCATAAATTGTTTAGCTACGACCATGCAATTTCGTAATATTTTGAGGCTTGTAATATATTTTGTGTAGGGAAAAAAAATTACATATTTACAACTATGGATGGAGAAGCGCAAAGGTTCATGTTTCTGCCTATCTTTTAGACTATTCGTTGAGTCTCTTTTACTGTATGTACATATTACTTGTTCTCCAGTGCATACCATCTTCCTTTCATGTTCATTGTATTTTGTGCATTCCCACATTCAAACAAACTGAATAGATGGATAAAATGACAGAGTCTTGACTGCATCGGTTGAAGAGGAGATAGAAAGGTCCATGCTTGTACTGTTATTTCATATTGCATTGTTTTGTATTTCATTTATTGTCTGTATATGTGTTCACCTAGTTTATTGTATGTAGATGTTGCATACCTTCCTACATAATAACTTATCTTCATTCCATGTCTTCCTACATACTAACCTAATTCATGTCTGTTGTATTTTCATTGCATTGCTACATTTAAACAAACAGAATGGCTGGAGAGGATGATGGACTCTTTGGCGGGAATGTAGATGAGGAATTACATAAGTAGATACATGTACTCTTATTTCATATTCCAGTTTTCATTTTTTCATTTACTGTCTGTATATTTGTTGTGCTTGTTCTACTGCTTTGCACCTTTTTATTTTTTATTTTTTATTTGTTCTTTTCTTCCTTCAAATATAATGTCTTTCTGCATATTCTCATGTAAATCATATTCTATTTGTTGTTACATTGTAATAAATAGGACCATTTATCTTTCATTTACATGTCTGTATTCATACTAACTTGACTTCATGTCCATTGCATATTCGACGTTGCTACCTTGGAAGAAACAGGTTGGTTGGACAGGAAGATGAATTGTTCTGTGCAACAGCAGAGGGTTCTGTGGTACACTCTTCGAAAAGGTATACCAACTGTGCTGGTAAATTAAATATACAAACAGGGTGGGGCAATATAATATTAGACTAGAAAATGATGTCTTGGCAGCAATGGGCCTTTCTGCCCTCCCTATTTCTACTTTTTCCATTTTCTATTATCCCTTTTGTTTTCTAATTGATCTGCTTAGTGGTCTTTTCAAAAATTCCTTAATGGTGCGCCGATTGGTGTACTAACGGTTTCACATGTATGGTCACACTTCTACCTTATTCCATACTTACCCACTTTTTCGATTGCGGGTGTCGGGCTGGCGGGTTCAAGATTTCTCCCCTGGCTTCCAGGGGGTCCGCTATATACAGATTAGCCGTGGTGCTCCACCCTCATGCCCTGTTTACTGTTACAGATTTTTCCAGTCAAAAAATCAGATGCATACAATTTTACACTTGTTTAGTCCTTTTGATGGACAATATACAATGCATAGGCCTATTTAGTCCTGATGTTCATTTGCACATGCTTGCATCAGAAAAATTTGGACTACTGACATGGCCATGAGAAGTCAGTCATCCCAGACATCAGTAAGCCGATAAGGCCAAAGGTAAAGATGCATATGCTCTGCTTTTAGTATGTTTACCAAACAAATATCCTCGGCTATTTATTCATCTATAGCATGGTGAATATGATGATGTCATCTTCAATACATGGTTTATAGTTCACAAGAAGTATCAACAAGTACAAGCGAGACATCGAACATAATGTAGGTTCCACAGACTAAGAGGTGTGGTTGCAAAACTCTGGCTCCATAGTTCATCGAAGCTATGCGTGTACTTGTAGATCTATGCCAGTGAAAGAAGAATACAAAAAAAAAATGCACACTACCATTCACTTTAGTTTTCCTGTTCAAAAATTGTCACCAGGTCTAGAGTTGTAACACCCAAAGTACTATCAATAGAGGGTTTGAACATCCGTCGAACTGGACAAGTGTTCATCAGGGACATAATGGTCGTCTATAGTACCTACTTGGACAAGGCAAACAAAACTAGATCCATTATGCATGCTGACATGATAGACAAGGAGGCCATGATGACAATGACACTTACTATTCCTACACAACTTGTCCAGAAACATGCATAAAAGATATTGTCAGGTAATGGGATATCCATTACAAATTTTAATATATTGCCCAAAATAGTATATGACCATGGTGATTGTGATCAGTTTATTTCTCTCAATGAAACAAGTATTGTGGAAAAAATTCCCCCTATTTTTTCAAAATATCGTTTCATCCTGGACGTGACTATCAACCAGCTTGTACAGAGCAGTGATATTTACCCAATCAGAACCATTGACACATCTGTCATACTCGAGAGAAAACTTGGCTAGCAACACAATCTCCATATAAAGGATGGAGAGTTAGACATCAACAAGTAAATGGTACCGCTTTCCATATCCATTTTTGTCCTTTACTTTCGCATGTGCATGTATCTCGGGTAAGTTACACAAATATTGCACTGTTCCATGTTGCAGCTACAATTGTTCGATACCTATTCAAATTTGTTTTTTTCAATGGAACAACAATTGCATAAAGGGAAGTTTCCATTTATGCTCTTAAAAAATATAACAAATAAAAGGGATGTTAGATAAAGGATCTTTCGCACAACCCAGGAAACATTTGTAATAGAGTTGCGAGAAGATATAGTACAGGATATGAAGAAACTAGCTAGCTCTACAATTGTTGTGCGTATACATCCACAAAATCATGCTCACTTTACTTATACAAATATCCTCCACCAAATTTTTGCGGCTTGTTTTATTTTTATTTTTATTTTTTAAGGTTGGGGGGGGGTGAAGTTGTGTATTATATAGTTCAATGTATTGATTCCTATGATCGCATTCCCAGGTTGAAGGTGTTTTGGTTGCAGGGAATGTGTACTCGACCCCCTTTGAACCTGTATGTGCGAAATGAAACTCTCCTGCTTCTGCCTCCGCTTTGATAAGTGATGACACGATTGATTGTCTGCGATGCGGTGAAAAATGTTCATATATATATGGAAATTTCCTCAATGATTCCATCTGAACCATGGGCAATACAACCATGCATTGTACAGTTAGGAAGCCTCTGTTACAAAATTCCTAGGTTGGCAGAATTGTCGTATGAAACATATCTACAGAAAAATGAAAGCAGTGTCTACATGCTGCGTGACTTTCGGATACACAAAAAATTTACCTTAAATGAGGACAATGCAATTTTTCATATCGGATGAAGAAGGAAAAAAAATAAAATATCAAACTTTGGCAGGAAACAAAAATATCTCATGTGTCTCTGTAATATTTCTTCAACATCCAGATGAATGTTCGTCGGACTGGAGTACTTGAGATTGCATGTGCATAAGATTGTTCGGTCCAAAAATGGGAAGCATGGCAGCAAACCCCATATATCCCATGGCCCCGGTTATTTTCTACTAGGAACATATACCGGATGTAAGAGAAAACGAATGTCGTGATGTATTTTCTTTGTATATCAAATTGTTTGATGCAAAGGTTGATGTGTCCTGCTCTATGGAACCTTGTGGGAACTTGCTTGCGACCTATTTGGAGTTTAGTTGGTTCTTGGTTGTATGCTTCGTCTGTCAATTTGTATATTGTGTAACTCTGAGTGTTGTTTGGAGGAAACAAAACAATAAAATTGCAATTTTTTAGTGATCTAGCCCGCAAATCTGCATGATAATTTGTATGGTGTTGTGACGCAAATGTAGTATGTGGTTTGTTTTAGCATTTTACCTTGAACGATGAACTTGGTAAATTGAATCTCTTGGAATAATTTGAAATCAACGAAAATATACTGTGCGAAGTCCAATTGTGCTATCATATCAACAAGAGGCACTTAAAATTCAATCTGGTCATTTTTATGCATGCAGTGATAGAATTTTAAAAAACTTTGTTTTGTTTCCTTCATTTTTTTAAAAATAAGCGATTTAACATCCTTTGATAATTTATGTAATTAAATTGTACAATATCAATATTTAATATTAACAATCTAGTATTTGAAAATAATGTTTTTAGATAATGTTAGATAAGATGACCATCCGTAAACAATCACAATCTTGATCCTGCCATCCTGGAGTCCATCTGTCAATTTGTATATAGTGGAACTCCCAGTGTTTTTTAGATGACACGGGACAATAGAAGTGCAATGTTGAGCCATCCATCCCGCAAGTTCGCTTGTCAATTTGTATATCGCGGAACTCTGGGTGCTATTTGTAGGGAACAAAACAATAGAGGCTCAATTTTGAGCCCGCCAGCTCGAGAACCCGCGATCCAAAAAGTGGCTAAGTATGGAATGAGGGATCCGTACATGCTCTATAAAATCTAATGTTCATACTTTATAAAAGTACATATTTAGTATGTATTACTCATTTCTCAGAAAATTTCTAGGTGTGGAAGTTGGCGGATGCACGTGTTCAAATTTCCACTTACTTTTATATCAATAGCCCGATCGACCGCTTCCTCGTTTCAAATTGTACAATTTTTTTTTTCTAATTAAATTGTACAACATCTATATTTAATATTAATAATTTAGTATTGAAAATAATGTTTTTAGATAATGTTAGATAGTTGATAGGGATTACCATCCGTAAACAATCACAATCTTGAGCTCGCCAGCCCTAGAGTCCGTTTGTCAATTTGTATATCGTGGAACTCCGACTGCTGTTTGGAGGACACAAAACAATAGAAGTGCAATGTTGAGCCAACCAGCCCACAGGTCCGCTTGCCAATTTGTATATCACATAATTATGGGTGCTATTTGTAGGGCACAGAACAATAGAAGCTCAATTGTGATACCGCCATCCCAAGAACCCACAATCCAAAAGGTGGCTAACTATGGAATGCGGGATCCGTACATGATCTATAAAATCTCATGTCCATACTTTATAGAAGTACATATTTAGTATGTATTACTCATTTTTCAGAAAATTTCTAGGTACGAAATTTGGTGGATTCACGTCTTTAGATTTCACTTACTTTTATATCACCAACTCAACTGACCGCTTCACCGTTTCATATTGTACAAAATTTTTGGCTCGCGGTTTTCCGAATAGGAGAGTTATCGGATAAGCGGGTTCAATATTGATAATTTATGTAATTAAATTTATGTAATTAAATTGTACAATATCAATATTTAATATTAATAATTTAGTATTTTAAAATCATGTTTTTAGATAATGTTAAATAGTTGATAGGGATGACCATCCGTAAACAATGGAAATATTGAGCCTACCAGTCCTAGAGTCCATCTGTCAATTTCTATATTGTGGAAGTCCGACTGTTGCTTGGAGGACACAGAACAATAGAAGTACAATGTTGAGACAGCTAGTCCGCTTGTCAATTTGTATATCGCGGAACTCTGGGTGTTGTTTGTAGGGAACAGAACAATAGAGGCCCAATTTTGAGCTCGCCAGCCCGAGAACCCGTGATCCAAAAAGTGGCTAAGTATGGAATGAGGGATCCGTACATGCTCTATAAAATTTCATGTCCATAGTTTATAAAAGTACATATTTAGTATGTATTACTCATTTCCTCCGAGCGTTGTTTGGAAGACATAGAACAATAGAAGTGCAATGTTGAGCCAACCAGTCTGCAAGTCCACCTGTCAATTTGTATATCGCAGAATTCTTGGTTCTATTTGTAGGATACAAAGCAATAGAGGCCCAATTGTGAGCCCGACAGGTTGAGAACCCGCGATCCAAAAAGCAACCAAGTATGGAATGTGGGATCCGTACATGCTCTATAAAAATCTCATGTCCATACTTTATAAGAGTACATACTTAGTATGTATTACTCGTGTTTTGAAAAATTTCTAGGTGAGAAAGTTGGCGGATTGACGTCTTCAGATTTCACTTACTTTTATATCACCATTCCGACCGAACGCTTCCCCGTTTCATATTGCAATAAACGGATATAAAGTGGCCGAAGTCCAATTGTGCTATCATATCAACATGAGTCCCTTAAAATTCAAATAGCTCGCAAGTCCGCTTGTCAATTTGTATATCGCAGAACTCTGGGTGCTATTTGTAGGGAACGAAACAACAGAGGCCCAATTTTGAGCCCGCCAGCCCGAGAACCTGTGATCCAAAAAGTGGCTAAGTATGGAATGGGTGATCCATACATGCTCTATAAAATCTCATGCACATACTTTATAAAAGTACATATTTAGTATGTATTACTCGTTTCTTGAAAAATTTCTAGGTGCGGAACTTGGCAGATACACGTGTTCAGATTTCCAACCACTTTTATATCACCAGGCCAACAGATCTCTTCCCCGTTTCATATTATACAAAATTTTTGGAACGCATGTTTCCGAATACCCGGGTTTTTCTTTTAAATAAAATATTTATCATCCTTTAATAATTTTATGTAATTAAATTGTACAATATCAATATTTAATACTAATACTTTAGTATTGAAAATAATGTTTTTAGGTAGTGTTAGAAAGTTGATAGGGATCACCATCCATAAACAATTGCAATCTTGAGCTCACTAGCCCTAGAGTCGGTCTGTCAATTTGTATATCGCGGAACTCCGAGTGTTGTTTGGAGGACACAAAACAATAGAAGTGCAATGTAGAGCCAACCAGCCCGTAAGTCCGCCTGTCAATTTGTATATTTCATAACTCTTGGGTGTTATTTGTAGGACACAGAACAACAAAGGCCCAATTTTGAGCCCGCCAGCCCAAGAAATCACGATCCAAAAAGTGGCTAAGTATGGAATGCGGGATCCGTACATGCTCTATAAAATCTCATGTCCATACTTTATGAAAGTACATATTAAGTATGTATTACTCATTTTTTTGGAAAATTTCTTGGTGCGAAATTTGGCGGATTCATGTCTTTAGATTTCAGTTACTTTTATATCACCAACCCGACCAACTGCTTCCCCTTTTCATATTGTACAATTTTTTTTGTCTAATTAAATTGTACAATATCAATATTCAATATTGATAATTTAGTATTGAAAATATTTTTTTAAAATAATGTTAGATAGTTGACAGGGATTACCATCTATAAACAATCACAATCTTGAGGCCAACAACCCTGGAGTCTATTTGTGAATTTGTATATTGCGGAACTCCGAGTGCTGTTTCGAGGACATGGAACAATAGGAGTGCAATGTTGAGCCATCCAGCCCGTAGGTCCACTTGTCAATTTGTATATCGTGGAATTTTGGGTGCTATTTGTAGGGTACAAAACAATAGAGGCCCAATTTTGAGCCTGTCATCCCGAGAACCCGCGATCCAAAAAGTGGATAAGTATGGAATGCGGGATCCATACATGCTCTATAAAATCTCATGTCCATACTTTATAGAAGTACATATTTAGTATGTATTACTCGTTTTTTGGAAAATTTCTAGATGCGAAAGTTGGCGGATTCATGTCTTCATATTTCACTTACTTTTATATCACCAACCTAGTGGACCACTTCCTTATTTCATATTGTACAATTTTTTTTGTCTAGTTAAATTGTACAACACAAATATTTAACATTAATAATTTAGTATTGAAAATAATGTTTTTGGATAATGTTAGTTAGTTGATAGGGATTACCATCTGTAAATAATTGCAATCTTGAGGCCTCTAGCACTGGAGTCTGTCTATCAATTTGTATACCGTGTAACTCCGAGTGCTGTTTGTGTGACACGAAACAATAGGAGTGCAATGTTGAGCTAGCTAGCCCGTAGGTTCGCTTGTCAATTTGTATATCGTGAAATTCTGGGTGCTATTTGTAGGCCACAGAACAATAGAGGCCCAATTTTGAGCCCGCCAGCCCAAGAACCCGCGTTCCAAAAAGTGGCTAAGTATGGAATGTTGGATTTGTACATGCTCTATAAAATCCCATGTTCATACTTTATAGAAGTACATATTTAGTATGTATTACTTGTTTTTTAGAAAATTTCTAGGTGCGGAAGTTGGTGTATTCACGTCTTCATATTTCACTTACTTTTATATCACCAGCCTGACCGACTGCTTCCCCGTTTCATATTGTATAAAATTTTTGGCTCGCGGTTTTTCGAATAGGCGATTTACCAGATAGGAGGGTTCAATATTGCATTTCCATTGTTCCACTACCTGCAAACAACACCCTAACTTCTTCGATCTACAAATTAGCAAACAAATTGAAATAAAATAATATATACTATGTGAAGTCTAATGGAACAATCATATGAACCAGAGGACATTAAAATTCAAACTCATTGTTGTTATACTTGCGGTGAATCTAACAGTATAAAAACTTTACTTAAACATCCAAAAATGATTTTCTTGTAACTTTTCGATGCTTCTCTTATACAAACAGATCCTGGAAACTATAAACATCGCTCATTGTATCTATTCCTTGATTGAAGAACCTGTCAACATGTTTAATGCACTCCATAGTTACTGTTAAGACCAATTCCTTCTTTCAAAAATTTCCATCCGCTTTCTCTTTTCCCTCTTCTTTCCCTTTCTTTAGTTACTCATTTTTCGAAAAATGTCTAGGTGTGGGATTTTCTGGATTCATGTCTTCAGATTTCCATTGTTACTTTTATATCACCAACTTGACCAACCACTTCCTTGTTTCATATTGAACAACCTTTTTGAATCGCGGGTTCCTATATAGGAGGGTTCAACATTGTGTTTCCATTGTTCCACCACCTGCAAATAGCACCCAGACTTCTGCGACTTAAAAATTAGCAAAAAAATTCCCCTTCATCTCATATGCTTTCTCTTTCTGTTTACTTGGTCCTTTTTCCAAATGTCTCATGCTTTTATATACAAAACCCGAAGTTCAGAAATATACAAATTTCCCTCTCAACATTGCGCTTTCGTTGTTCCCCTATGCACAAACAACACCCAAAATTCCACTACATACAAATTGACTGTCGATATCTGTCACTGAGATTCAATATGACCATCGGCCCCTCATGTCTCCTGGGTATATCTTCTGCCCTTTTTTTTTGTAACCCACCTGACCACTTTCCTTACTTGGGAATTTCTTAGAATTTGTTTTGCGGGTTGGTCGTTGGATGAAATGTATAATGCTTGGTCACAATTTTCCATCACCGCTACCTTCATACTTATTTCAAGATATGCAATAATTAAGATTTAATGCTAGTAGTTCATCTTGCAGGAACTGTTAAGATTGTCATTGATTTCCGGAAGGTCAGAGAATATTTTTCATTACTACAAATTAAACCAAGATTTGCGGAGAAGATTGTTATCCTTTCCAAGTATTCATTTCAAACATGATGCAATCTATTTCGTGCGCCGACGGGTTGTCGCCTTTAGAAAATCTCTAATTCTTAATCTCTCTTTGCAATCACCACCACCTTCGCACTTTTTTCTAAATATGCAATTAGTGAGCTTTAATGGTAACAACTCATTCTGCACGAACCCTGGAAATTTTCATTGATCAACAAAAGGCTCGAGGAGATATTCCATTGATACACATTAAACCATAATTTGCAGAGGTTTTTTTTATCCCTCCCCAATTTTCATTTCAAACATCGTCTAGAGCAAACAAAAATTCTCGTTAACTTGTGGTAGCAGTTCTGTCTAGATATAGTAAACACATTCGGGCATAATGGCCAGAGGTTCAAGTATTCCAGGGCATATTCTTACTACTCATCTCCCTCCACCCAGGAGCAAAAAAGGAGATGGTCCCTTGGTACACTGAGAGATATATTTCAAGCCAAAGAATTCCAAGGCAACCTTGACTACTTAGAGAACCTGCCCAGTTGCATTGATGGCTGGTGCAGTGGTTGATGTCATGGATTTCGAGCCGAAGAAGATGATCTGATGGGCGATGATACGAAAATGGATGATGGAAATGCAGAGACTGTTCCCACTCCCGCGCCCAAATTGAAATCACCATAATGGGAGGAACTTCTCGGCTCAGTGATGGTGGTCCTGACAACACCAAAGGAGTTTTAGAAAAGAAACCAATGTTGAACTCAATAGCCACTTTGCAGCTCGAAATTAGGAATTCTAGAGGTCCAAATTAGTCTGTTCTGGGCATAAGACTTTCACTATAAGGAAATGATATGTTGATGCTCCCAGAGATATATTTCAAGCCAAAAAAAATTCAATTGCGGGACTACTTTCCTGTTGTCTGGATATACAATTAACATCTTCGAGAATGAGGACGAGAACTCCCACTGGTGCAAGGCATATTTCTACAATTCATCTCCTTCCACCTAGAGTGGACTAATTTGGGACTCTGAAATTGCACGTGCAACCTGTGTCCTTGAATTTTTTTCGATTGTGCAGAGTTAGTTTCTAGTTGTGTCCTAACTTTCAGTTAAGGGCTATTCCATTTTCCCTGTAATGTTTTTCATCTTCTTCCTCACGGGAAGCTTTTGAAAACTATCAATTTTACCACAAGATGATTCGTCGAGGAGAAAACTACAAGGATCCTGCATACTGTGGATCTCGTGCCTATGTTTGTGGCAGATATGTTCAATGTTTTGACCCGAAGAACTGGATCGAATTTCTAAGGATAGATGTACAATACTCGGTGTTTTTTTTTTTAAATGGATTTGCTAATAATTTTTTTTTCCTTGGAGTCTTTGTTGCTGCTTCTTTTCTAGATTTAATGCCTATTCTCATTGGCATGGTTCGATGGTCTCATAGTTCTTCAATATTGTATTTACTTAGGTAATTTTTTCTAAGATGGAACATCTAACAATTATATAACAATGTACTGTGTCAATCCACCAAGATTTTATGCAAACAAAAAAATGGATTACACACAGTTTCAAACCGATGTTCAATTCTATTCGCAATGTAGATAGAACATAGCAATACCAAAGTACAATGTTGCAGCAAAATCGTCATTCTTGTTTCTAGACATGCAATTATTAAGTTTTAATGCTAACAACCCATAATGCAAGAATTTTAATACTTGAGTTAATATGTTACAGTCATAGAAGAATGTATCAAGAATGCACTTACACCCACACGTTCGAATAAAATCTAATCTTCAACAAAACATTTGTTGACAATTAGTAGAAAATGAAGTTTAATACTTAAGTTAATATTACAGTCATGGAAGAATGTATCAAGATCATACTTACACCCACACGTTGCAATAAAATATAATCTTCAACAAATCATTTGCTGACAATTACTAGAAAATGATGGTTTTGCAACAATGGGGTTTGTTTGAAACCAATTCACGCTTACAAAAATTGCCCTCTCCCTTTCTATTTTCCCGCTCTTTTATCCCCTGTAGTTTCTCTTCCTGGTTAGTTAATCATTTTTTTCCAAAAAATGCCTTGCTACTCGGGTTGGCGGATTCACGCGTTTCGACCGAGCACTTCCCCTTTGTCTAAATTGGGTCTCTATTATTCTGTGTCCTACAAGTAGCACCTAGAGTTCCGCGATATACAAATTGACAGGCAAACTTGCGTGCCGGTTGGCTCAACATTGCACTTCTATTTTTCTGTGACCTCCAAATAGCATTCGGAGCTCCGCAATATACAAATTGACACACAGGCTCCAGGGATAGTAGGCTCAAGATTGCCATTGTTTATGGATGGAAAAGTGATAAAACGATCCACATACTACATTTGTGTCACATAAGTTATATTAAAGGGAAAAGCATTTCCTCTATAGCTCTGTGTCCTACAAACAACACCCAGAGTTCCGCACTATACAAATTGACAACCGAACTTGCGGGCTGGCTGGCTAAAAAAATGACTCAGAGTTCCGCGATATACAAATTGACAGATGAAGCATACAACCAAGAACCAAGTAAACTATTGGATCATATTCCTTGTCACTGTTTTCTGTGCCCGCCACCTTTGCACTTCTTTCCAAATATATATCTTGGAAGGAAATGGGATATCTGTTACAGATGTGAATATATTGGCCCTTCTTTTCCGTCTTCTATACTTAGCCAAATATCTGTTTCTCTTTTCCTTGAACTTTATCTTTCTCGTCACTAATCCATTTTTTCGAAAATGTTTGGTTGTGTGCGTAGGAGAACTTGCAAGTTCACATTTGCACTCATGCTCTTATATCACGACACTGACTGACCGCTTCCCCATTCCATACTCAGACACTTCTCCAACCATGGATTTCCGGTAGGCAGGCTCTAGATTGGACTTCTATTGTTCCATGACATGTGAATAGTACCGTCACTTCCGAAATATACAAATTTACAACTGGACTCATATCATACCATCTTTTGTATTATGGTCTAAATATCATGCCCTCTTCCATGGTACACATTTTTCACTGAAAACTTCTGAGAAATACAATTTAACCGTTGGATCCTCACGTCTTCTGTGGAACTATTGTCACCCCATTTTGAATCTCGTTTGTCCTCTTTCAATACTTTGCCATTTCTTCGAATTTCTTTTGCAGATCGTCGGTTTGGCGGGTTCAAGAAATATCTAGTTCCTAATCTTTGTTTCTTGTGCCTGCGCCCTTTTGCAATTAGCAATTACCAATTATATATAAGATCTTATTTCTAGGCATGCAATTAGCAAGCGTTAATTTCAAACATCATGGAATGTCATTTGCGCATCGTCGAGTTGGTCCGTTCATGAAAACTTCAATCCTCGCTTCCGAGAACGAGTCTTCCTGACCGTTTCCCTTTTCCATACTTATCCACTTTCCTAGAATTCTACAAATATACAAACCAACTGCTGAACTACCCCATCATGCTCTCCTCCTTTTTACACGTTTTGCAGTAAAAAATGCTGATACATAAAATTTGACCGTGGAACACTCGCCTCTCCTGAGTATCCCCGTAACCCTATTTTGAATACCATCCAAACACTTTTCATACCTTTCCATTCATTCCTTGATTTCTCCCATCTTCATGACCTTCGCACTTGTCTATAATAAAAGATCTTATTTCTAGGCATGCAATTAGCAAGAGTTAGTTTCAAACATCATGGAATGTCATTTGAGCGTCGTCGGGTTGGTCCGTTCACAAAAAAATCAATCCTCACTTTTGAGAATGAGTCCACCCGACCGTTTCCTTATTCCATACTTAGCCACTTTCCCAAAATTCCGCAAATATACAAGTCGACCACTGAACTACTCCATCATGCTCTCTTCCGTTTTACACGTTTTGCAGTAAAAAAATTTGATACATAAAATTTAACCATGGAACACTCGCCTCTCCTGAGTATCCCCATAACCCTATTTTGAATCTCGTCTGACCTCTTTTCAGACCTTTCCATTCGTTCCTTTCTCTTCCCCGTCTCTGTGACCTTCACACTTGTCTATAACAAATGAAAACAAATTGTTTGTATATATATCTTGTTTCTAAATATGCAATTACTGACATTTAATTCTAACAACTCATCATGCAGGAACCATATAGATTGTCATTGATGGGTGAAAGGCTCGAGGATATATTATACTGATATGCATTAAACCAATATTTGTGGGGGGTTATATTATCCCTTCCGAGTGTTTATTTCAAAATCATGAAATGTCATTCGCATGTCGTCACCTTGGCACGTTCATGAAACCTCCAATCCTTAATTGCTCTTCGCCATACCCTCCACCTTCACATTTCTAAATATGAAATAAGTAAGCTTTACTGCTAACAGTTCATCATGCACCACCCATACAGATTGTCATTAATAAGTGAAAGGCTCGAGGAGCTTTCCCCTTCATAAGAATTTAACCAAGATTTAGTGGAGAGTTACATTATCGACTCTAACTGTTCATTTCAACCATCGTATGGAGAAAAACAATGTTCTCATAAACCTATGGCATCATCTCGACAGTAGTTATGTGGAGATACAATGAACATCTTCGGGTGCGAGGACCAAAACTTCTAGTGGTCCAGGGCATATTCTTATTATTCAACCCCT
The DNA here is from genome assembly GCA_009831015.1 of Picea engelmannii. Taxonomy (NCBI): domain Eukaryota; kingdom Viridiplantae; phylum Streptophyta; class Pinopsida; order Pinales; family Pinaceae; genus Picea; species Picea engelmannii. The sequence continues at coordinate 204,923 of ML803678.1, forward strand.
GCTACCCAAAACCAAGTAATTTGTACCTCTAGGATTGCTTGTGCAGGCTGTGTCCCTGAGGATTTTGACTGTAAGGACCTGGTCTCTTAGTGTGTTGATAAATTTATTTCAGACAAAAGAATTATTCCACTACGAAACCCCTCTTTTGTTTCTTTGTCACCTCAGGTCTTCCGCCAGATGTTAAGATTGTTGGAGCCAACATTGATGTTCAGAGGAGAATATTGCAAATAGTTCCTAGCAAAGCATAATAACGGGTTGTTCCTCTTGCCCCATTTATTGGAAGACCCAATTCTAGTTCCTAAATATATCACAAGCTTGCAGGTTAGTTCATTTAAAAATCCATTCCGCGAAATTGCCCATTTGTTTACAAGAATAATGAGACAGGAGTCCACATGAGCTGTTTGCCGGATGGCTCTTTATATTTTGTATTTCACAGTCAAGGAACAAGACATTTTTGATTGGGGCAAGTTCATTTCCCATGAAATTTGTTCCCAATTGTCAAGCTTCAAAAGGGAAAATAAATTTTATATGTCTTCCTACTTAGTTTTTGTGATAACACATTGCTGTCAGTTTCCAGAACTGTCTCTGTCCAAGAATGTCAACTGGGAATTTGACCCAATAATCTTCTGGTACCAAGCCTTGTGGAAGCACAAGGTTTCCCACTATTTTTATGGGGTTTTTAATGGCTTCGTGTTTGTTTTCAAAGTTTTTTTGTTAGGAGAAGATGCTTCCTACATATCTGAATAGTAAACCAGTTTTTTGGATAGGAAGGGGACACTTGAACATTTGAATAATTACACTGTGATAAGAATTTTTGGCTCCATCGAAAAACCTATTCTCCTTCCATGTCACATTATGGATAGAATGTTTGTTGCAAAAGTAGCATGACAATACAACTACTGGTTGCATATATTGCAAAAGAAGAGAAAAAAATAGTTCATTCTTCTGCCTTGGAAAGTTGGGGAGTTCGTGTTGAAAAACGTCAACAAAATTGACGAATTCACAACGCATTCTAGAAACTTCAACCTGAGATATGTTGAAAGCATAAGAGGGTTCAACCCCGATAATATTTTTCGACAACATTTACAAACACTTGGCCTCGGTGATTTTTTTTTCAAAAAACACCTGTCTGAAAACAAAGAAACTGGAGGCAACTCTCCTGCTTTTGATGTTGATGACCTAGACACACTGCAAAGAAACACTAAATTGTACAGGAAACCGGGGAAAGGCCTTGGTGACAAGAGTGTTCAATCGGTGAATAACACTCCAAAAAGTATGACATCCTAGAGCATCGCTCCAACAACTCACCACAACAAAAAATCAACTAAGAGTTCTTCAAATGAAGGAGGAGATAACGACCATCCTCACTCTAAAATTGTTAGTTCTCACAAGCTTCCAGTAGACAAGAAGTGAAAAAAAATGTGGGACAGGCGGAAGAACCAAAAATTCAGAGTGAGAACATGGAAATTGACAATGATTTGGATAGCATGCTCTGCTACCTTCATCATCACGGAGACACCATCCAAAATATTCATCCAATGGACATATCTGATACCGAAAATTTTGACGAATATGAATCCTTCGTGTTCCAGGGCGCTATTTTTGATAGCCAGTCCAAAAAATTGATAATTGAGAAAAAACATGTAAAAAATAAGAAAGGAAAATCTTGTTCAGAGGTTGACCTTGCCAACATGCGACCGTCCCAAATCTATCAACTTTACAAGGCAAGCAAAGATGCACTTCATGATTCCGTTGGAGGCATCAAGGCCGAGAATGCCAGACTGAAGGATCGGGTCAAGGAATTGGAAGAGGTTTTGATTCCTATGCCATTGCTCGTCAATCCTTTGGCAATAGCCATGCTTTCCATCCCTACAACCAACTTAAAAGGATCCTCCAGCCTCCTCGCATCCTGTAGAGGATATGTGGAGAATAATATCAAGAAAATAATGGAACTAGTTACTGAGGCATGAAAAACATAAAAAATCATGACTTCCCTTGGAACTAGGGCACATAGTTTGCTCGAACATTTGCAAGCGGAGTTAAAATATGAAGAACATTTCTATTTGCACCATTGTCAACAATATGACAGAAACAAAAAGAAGATAACAATATCTTCCATCCAAAAACCAGATCGGTAAATCAAATGCATGCTGGAAAGAAAAAGTGAAGAATATGCATCTCATTGTTCAGTCATGTGAACAAGCCATATCAAAGAAAGATAATTTATTCACAAGGTTGTTAAGAATAAACTTAGCCGGAAGGATCAACAACTTCCAAGACCCCAACTTAATTGCAAACTCCTTTGCCTTAACTAGGAAAGAGTTCAATAAATAGGTTGATATGTTTAAGGCATTGTCTTTGGAAATGTTTTACAACATCCTTGAATATGATCAAGCTCACGTCGACGACTGGCTAGTCGACTATTCAGTACAAAATGAGGAAATTCATCAGGCTCTGTGTAATATTTCTATCGACTTCCGGGAATTAGAAAACAATCTTTTCAACATACAAATCTAGAATGAGATCAATGTCACCCTAATGAGAATATACATTGAAGAATGGCATGAAAGGGAATTGAAGCAGGCCGCCGATGAAAGGCAACAAGTAGTTGCCACGATTCCAGCAGCCATCGATGACATCAATGAAATGGAAACCACAAGAAAATAGCAAAAGAGCTCATATGTACCATCATTGTAAGTCTACTGATCACATCCTACTTTGTTTATCAACCCAGTTATTCCACTTTTTTAAATAGAAATGTGTAGCCAAACACTTATACCTTTCATTTTTTTTTTTTGTAGGTATTGCACTCTATCTTATTTCTACAGTCCTGTTTCTTGTACATATTTCTCTTATGGTCCGCGGGAGCCCCAATCCCATTATATATGACAAACGCATTGAAATTTTCACTAATATGTAACATACTTTTATTTTTTGATATATTTCAAAATTTCCAGTAATATGTAACAAACTTTTATTTTTTAACATATTTCAAATAAAACTGTTTTCTTATCTCCTTTTAAATTTATGTCATCATACATTTTTATCTTTCACCAGTCTATATGACAAATGCATTTAAATTTCAAATTTTTTTCTTCCACTATGCACAATTTGTATTTTGAACTATATACTTTCAAAAAATAAATGGTACTCTACATGCCACACGTCATTTACGACATGGATACCACCTATGCTTCATGCTTCTTGCCACATCTTCTCTGTAATTTCCATCTGCCTCTGCTACTTTTTCCTATCCCACTTCAACC
>ML803679.1:26585-46034 GCA_009831015.1 Picea engelmannii
AAGACGGTTTCCACATCCGCACCATAGCCCTTATCTTAGGGTTCAATCCATACATGAAGTGTTCTACCTGTCGTTGGTCATTATCCATATACGAAACATACTTGACCAATTCCATAAACCTAATCTCATATTCTTCTACGGTTTTGTTTCCATGTACTAAGGCATGAAACGCTCCTACATGTTGTTCCTCATAGTAAACTGGCAGATATTTCCTTCGGAACCTCTCCTCGAAAAGTTCCCAAGATACGATGTCCGAGGTAAGATGCAATTGCTATTCCAAGTTGCCCCACCAATTCAAGGCGTTGTCTCTTAACTGAAAAATTTTTATCTTCACCTTTGAGGTGGACGCATAGTCCCTTAAGGAAAAACACCTTGCCATGCCTTCCAACCATGCTTCTGCGCGTTCACTAGCACGACCCCGGGCAAACTCCGAAAGTTTAATCTTCTGCAGTTCTCTAGTGATGTCTTCGGGTGGAGGTCCTCCCCTTGAATCCCTTGACGCCTCTGGATTACCCATTCTAGATGGTGGGTGTTCCACTTCGATCCCTGCTGGTTGTCGCCCCTTTAAAGTCTCATTTATGGCCTCCAAAGAGCGCAGTATGAGAGCTAGTTCGGGCGATGGTGGCGGTGGTGCTGGCGGTGTTGGCGGTGCCTACGACGATGCTCCTCTACCTCGATTCCCTCGAGTCCTAACCATCCTGTATGATTTAACCTACATCAACCAAAGTTGTCAGGGTGAGTTCAAGGATGTTTCACGTTTGTGCAACTTAACTAGAAAACAGGGTTAGGCGTAAGTTTCTTTTTACTTGTCTGTAAACAGATGTTACTCTCTTTAGGGGATTGGCTAGGTTAGGGCTAAAGTGTCTATGCTTGATTTCTTCGCCTAAGAAAACTATTGACTCCCTTGCTCGGTAGCTACGCTAGCTTTGCGCCATACTCACCAATTCCTCTAGCTTACTTTCCTAGCGTGCAAGAAATCCCCCTCCCGTTGTCCTAGTCTAAGTCCTTAAACCTTCAGTGTAAAACTAATTAATCACTTTAACTAGTTTTAAACTTAAACAAAATATAATATAATTTAAAACATTTAAAATTTAAACTATTAATTAAATCATAGATTTAAAAACATAAATTTAAACCTAAAACATAATTTAACTCTAATATTAATCACTCATTCAATTAATTAATCATAATTATTTTTAATTAATTACAATACTTAGTTTTAATTTGAAACATATATTTAAATATATATTTTTGTATATTATTTTTTTTTGTTTTATTAATAAATAGTTAAAAATTTAACAATTTAAATGAATAAAATTTAAACTTAGTAATAATTTAAAAAGTTAATTAAATAAATAAATAAAATATAAAATAAAATAATCTAAATACAACTAAATAAATAAATAAAATATAAAAAAAAATCAAATCGAGCACGCATGAAGCCCACGTGCCCGCCCTGCTTCCTCCAGCGCCCTCCTATCTAAACCCTAAACCTTATTGTTGTAACCCTAATCTTCTCCTTTTTATCCCTTCAAACCCTACCCTTCACCTCTTTACATTTTGTTTTTTTTTTAAAGCGTTCAGGGTGAAGGATGAGACCGACGGCCATAGCCATCTCCCTTCTAGGTCGACCCTGGTAACTCGTTCTAGGAATGGAGGGCGCATATAGCACAGTGGTGCATTCCCTCGTTCCTCGGCGGCTTATCTTGGCACTTGGTCGTTGGCTTTGGCATTGAGATTATATTATGTGTGTTGTTGTGTTGCTAACTTGTGGTAAAAAAAAATTTCTTCTGCTCGTTTTTGTTTTTTTTGTGTTATTATTTTTATTTTTTTTACAGCGAACAGGCTACCCTAAGCCATGGCGTTTGGTCTTGGGCGCTTGCTGCATTTGGTTTATGCTTCTCTAGGTTCTTGCATGCTTCTCCATGTGAATTGGTTCGTTGCATAAGAGATAATCGTTGTATTATTGTTCGGATTTTCTTCTTGCTATCTTTCAAAGGGTCGCAGTGTTGTCAATGCCGACTTCCATTTTTTTTTCTTTTGGGTTTTCAAAGCAAGTGTAGAACCCCTCGATTTGGAACCCGAAATAAAGGAAATCGCGACCTTTGTTCCTCTCGATCTGAAACAGATCCCTTGCGATTGGATGGTTTACCTTTTCTGTGCAATAGAAGTCATTGCTTCTTCTTTACACCAGTGACCAACCCCTCATTTGGTGTCTACGTCCAAAGAACTACGACCTGTGTGTTACCTTTGACCAGCCTTGATCTGATTCCTGAGGTAAATTGTGATCGACCTCCCTTTGACTTGATATTTTTGCCCAAGCACGAAATCGCGATCTGCTCGACCTACTCTCCGTCCAGTCCATGAAATCGTGATCTGTGTTTGTCTCCGATCTGATGTCCTCGCCTAGAAAAGCTATGCCCTGCATCAAATCCTCAAGCTCAAACTGCGACCTGTGAAAATCCCTAGTCCTCATGTGCTCTCCCTTTTGAGACTCCTCCTCGTGGCCTCGTGTGCGCTGGTGTGCTGCCTCATGTGTTGGTGCGTTGGTGGTCTGATAAGCGAGCCCAAGCCTATGCAATGGAGCTTGGCCCTTGTGCGCTGCCCTCGTGTGTTATGTATGGCAGGTGCACTTGGGTGTTTGGCTTGTACGTTCTTCAACCAGTCTAAGCTATGTGCAATAGGATTAGGGTGAAATTCTTCTTCTTATAAGCTAGCGTACAATCTATTCTCTGATCTTGGCTACCTCTTCCCTATAACTCGGTTATGTTTTTCTTTTCCTTCTTTTTTTTTATTGTGGCATGTACGACGAATATATCAAATGAAAAAAGTGGAAAATGACCATAAGTATCTCAAATAGTTGTGGCAGAGAGGAGACTAATCGACGCGAGAGAGAGACCAGAAGAAGTATACGAGGGTTTTGATTGACAGGCTATTAAAGAGGGAAGATTCCTAGAGTGAACCATTAATCCTTCCAGCATGTTTGTTGCTAGCGCTCCACAGACGATGATGTTTCAACCCAATATTTCTTAGGAGCCTTTTGCCATTTTCTTTCGAACATCAACCACAATCTTGATGCCAGGATCCATCTTTCTCGCTTCTTGCTCTTGCCACAGTGCAGATTATAAATCCCACACAGATATCACTATGACAACTAGTCAAAGCTCCGATATTTTCTTGCCGGCCAAACACCTAGAAAAATCTCCTTCACTATTGTCTCCGAGCGAACTGTTCGTGAAATGATGGTTGTATGGAAGGTGCACTTGGTTGTTAGGCTGCGTGGCAAGTGCTTGGCTATTGGGGTTTTTTTTTCGCTGTTTATTTATTTGTTGCTAATTTTATATTCACTGTTTCTAAATTTTCTGCCCTTCCTAACTTTGCATGAGATAGGTAGAGTGTTGTTGGGCTAAATTTGAAATGCACGTTCTAGGGTTTACTTCTCATTTATAACTTGGGGTTTACTTCTCCTTAACTTGAGGATAATAAACCAGTGGTTTAAACTTTGGAATGGTATCCTTGACAAAATTTGACTAAAGTTATCATTGTCTTCGTAGATATTGTTTGAGACTATAAAAAAAAATTGTCCTATAAAGTAGCTACAGGACTCTTCCCTTTTCTTTTATTAGTGTAGATTTAGGCTGGAATGTATTGTCCAGGAGCTGTTTTCTGAAATGGACTTCTCTTTTAACTTTAACCCAACATGGAATCATGTTTCGTGCAAGTTCCTCTTTCCTGGTTTTGTTGTGAATTGAAAACTGTGATTTGGGTGGTACTGGTCACATGTCAAGAAGTCGAGCCCATGAAATCCACATTACTTATAAAGTTATAAATCAAACCTATAACTCGACTTTGGGCTTGAAACTTAAATTGTCAAGCTGGAAAGTGTAGTATGTGAGAATGCCATTTGAATTTAGTTAATTTGAATTTAGTACAATCAAAGGTTTTCATAGAGCCAGGGCTTTCAAAACATTCCGACTTAGAGCAAATCCCACAGGTTCTTGTTTTCACAACCACAAGCATTTGCATTTGCTTGTGCGCATACATCACTTTTTTTTGTTTTCTTTATTTAGGAAGCATTATGTATATATATATATATATATATATATATATATATATATATATATATATATATATATATATATATATATATATATATATATATATATATATATATACTAAAAACAATTGTGTGCTTGGCTTGCAGGTTAGGTGGAGCTAGAGCTTGGAGCTCAGATTTATACCTAATTAAAGGGTTTCAGGGTTGTTTAAATTTCTGGGTGGGGTTTGTTTAAATTTATGGGTGGGTAGGTAGGCCCTTGGCTCCAAATTTTGAACCAAGGCTCTGATACCATGTGTAGGGACCTGAATTTAAGTAACCCTAAAAATTTCATAATTTAAACATTAAGATTGTGCAGCATAAGTAATAAGTAATTTCTTTCATTCATATAAGTAGCATAAATTAAATTTTTCGAACAACATGCTAATAATTTACATAATCATTACATAACTCAGCAAATCCATAAATAAAATACCTCTTCCTGATGCTAAACTTTCGCTTGTCTGGTTGTCCTCTTTGTTGCCTTGCCCAACTTGTTGCTTTGAAGAAACCCTGCCCAAACCGACTAACCACCCAGCCAACTAGGAGCAGCCTGTCCGGCTCCTTAGCTCCAGGATATCGTAAGGAATCCTAGCCCCCGTGCCCAAAACCCCCGGCAACCTGGTGCCCCCTGCAATGGTTCACCAAAACCCCAAAACCAAACTCCTTAAAACCAGAAGATATCCAACAGAAAATACAGACCTCCTCCAATAATGCTCCTCCCCCCCAATTTTCATAATCCCCTCCCGTAGGACTCTTCCCCGTCATATTCCCCCCCCTTCACTGACTCTCCTATCTTCCATTAATTACCTTATCCTATTCTTTATTACCTTATCTTTCCACTTAATGCTTCTTTCCCCCCTGCATATGTAAAGTCTTATAAAATAATTTAAAATTTATTAAGCTCTTAATTCATTACTCTAACCTTTAATAAGTTAATTAATTGTTTAATTAATTAATCAATCAACAGTTATAAACAATTAATTAATATTATTAATACTAATCATTGTTTAACTAAAACCATATTAGGACAATTAATTATCTAATTAATTATACTTAATAATCCCTATGCAACTATTTAACCAGGGTTGTTACATCTCTATAGCTCAAGGGGGAGGGGAGTACATTGATAAAACAAAAAGATACTCTCATGTACCTTCAGGGGGGGAGTGCATTCTAAAAATGGTTAGTGGTTAGCCAAAACCACCATAGACATTGATGAAATCGGTTAGTGGTCAACCAACAAAAACCACCAAATACATTGAAGAAAAGAAGAATCCAAAAGCTCAAGCTTTGATCCCTTCAACAATCTTCAACACCTTACAACTAACATAGGGGAATATCAATGATGATAGTCAAGCTTCAAGGTTTGAATTCCTATCAATAACAAAAATCAATTAGATTTAGAGAATTCCAACAGAGCAACTAGTCTCCTCAACTATTCATTGGGATGTTGATCAACACCTAATTATGTCTAAAATCATAGAGAACTTCAGTGATTCTATTTGTTCATTGATATCGTAATGATGTTTCTATTTGTTCCCCAACTACCAAGGGAATGTTTAGACATGGAAACTATTCACTTCTAGAAATTATACTATCTTTCAAAGTTCATTTCAAATGAAGCATCTAGCATCCATATTAGAAATTTTTCAAGCATAACTTCGTCAACGATGAGTTTAGAAGTTTCAAATTGATGATTGTAATGATACTCGTTTATGCAATAGCTAATGTTGCCTTACTAGTACAATTATTTAGACTTGTGATTGAGGGGGGGGGAGTGTTATACCATGAGTCCCTAAACTCACAAAATTCGAGATCACATTCCTATGATTTGTCATGCTTATCAACTAATGAGGTGTTTCCATTATCCACTGATGAATTTTTAGTGAGATCTAGATCTAAAAGTGGTCAAATCCATGTACTATAAATTGATATCATGAGATGAATACATGAGTTGAGAATGAATTAAAGCATTTTCCACCAATTTTCAGTCTTTTATTATATTTATTAACACAAACAACATTGTCCTCAACACTTGCAATGAGAATGTATAACCATAAACCAAGGTCCCGTGTACAAGTGTTGGTTACAACGCTAAAGTAGTCCAGAAGCTCGTCCATAAACCTGAGTCCCATGTCCAGGTGCTCATGTTGATTCCCAACTAATGACTCCTTAGTGTGACAAATGGCCAAGTATGGTGCTCCAAATTCCCACAATAGTCATGTGGATCCAAATAAATAGAAGCATACATTCCAAAAGATCATCCATATTATTGCAAAAGATCAAATGCAGGTCCGAAAGAAACACTACCATGGAAGAATTTACAAACAGAAAACTGGTAGTCATAACCTACTCTTAGCTTCCCTCAATGGCATTCTCTTCATATGGTCGTGTAGAGTCATTAAAGAAAAGTTGAAAGTAGTTATCTTCAAAAGGAGGACTCCAATATAAAATAAGTTATGCTCCAATATAAAATAATGTATACATGATTCATAAGGACACCATCTTTATTTATAAATAACAAGAAAATCCTAATCATAATTAAATGCTAACTACCTAGTGGACCTTCTTTAACAAGGTCGTGTTCATTTATTCAAAGTTAACCACCTAGTAGGCCTTATTTAATAATAACAAACATAATAGACCTAGTCCACTTTACATTAAATGGCACCCTACCTACATTGTTGTTAACTCTAGTGAGCCCTCGACCCCCATTACCTCCTAGGGAGGATCCCACCATCCTCTAAGTAGGATTAGAATACAACCCTAATCCCTTAAACAAGATTAGATTACAATGAGTCAAAACCATTGGCTAGAAAAGTACAAAAAAGAACAAATAATACAACACATCCAATGCAAGGGTTTGCTTGCATGATCTACTTGCAAAGAATACAATACATATCCAACAAGTTGATGATTATCCATAGCCAACGTAGATCCATTTTAAACCCAGATCTATCAAGCACCAAGAGGGATCAAATTTATTAATGTGTAAATTTTAATTTATATGTTATGTAAATATGTAAGTACATAGCCTTTTCTTTTTATTGAGCCGACTTTATTTTTATTATTATGTTTTTAATGTAATGTTATCTAATCTAACATAATGCTAACGTGACAACATCTCCCCCATACTGGGTTGTAGAGCACCGCACCTCGCTACTCTTGGTGCAACAATGTTTGAGCAACTATTGGAGGACATGTTATTAACTAGCTTTGTCAACTATACAACACAATCCTCGCACTCTCATTTTGGTCGATTAACCATAGTCGTAGTGTCCACTTAACATATCTTTAATGGTACTTTTTTTTTGTTTTCTTTTGTACATGTGCACATAAAATATGCTTTTATGATGGGAAGATCATCTAGTGACATTGTTTGAAACAATTGTTAAGCCTTTTAACCCTTTTGTTCAAAAATCGAATAGAAAAATCTCTTAGATTGTGTGATAAAATCATTCACGTTGATCTTGGACACTTCCCTTAATAACAATTTCATTGAATTACTTTCATCCTCGACATGTGCTTCGCCATCTTCTATGATTTTTTGGACATTGTTCTTTAACGAGATGATAGAATTTGATTCATGTGCTTGCCATTCTTGCATATGCTAGTTTAAACTTGTGTTCACTTCATTAGTGTTAAAGAGGTTCATGTGAAGGTGTTTTAGAAGCTAAACTATGAAGCAAGACTCTCCATTTAATCTCTTGTTAGCTTCATTGGCTTTGATGAAGTTTGTGCATAGGTGTACACTATGAAGATGGACTCTTCATTGGGATTTTGTTTACACATCATCATGGTCAAAAGGTTGTCAACATTGATCATCTTTATATTTTTCACCTAATTGAAGAGAGATTATTGTAATGTTTATTTGGTCAATTTCTTGTTTGAACACATATTTCCCAAGTGAATATTAAGGGATTACAACGATATTAAGATGGAATTTTTACTTGATCAAATACTTGAATGATTTGTCAACACTTTCAATTATTGACATGGGGGTTCAAACGGTCATTTTATTTTGCCACATTTCTTTCTTTCTCCCTAAATCAAACTTTAAGGTGGTATTAGAGTTATGGTGGTCAACCTTCACTTAGTGGTCCCTTAGTGCTCATTGTCAATTTTTATTATTGTTAGTGGATCATTAATTAACCTGCAATATTGTAAGAGCTACGTCATTTTATTGTCAACACTTTCAATTATCGACATAGGGGCTCAAACAGTGATTTTATTTTGCCACGTTTCTTTCTCTCCAAACATTTCCTTCTTTCTCACCAAATCAAACTTTAAGGCGGTGTTAATGTTATGGTGGTCAATCTTAATTTAATGGTCCCTTGGTGCTCATTGTCATTTATTATTATTATTAGTGGGTCATTAATTAACCCCAAAATATTATAAGGGTTCCATCATTTTAATTGTCAAACACTTTCAATTATCCACATGAGGGCTTAAACAATCATTTTATTTTGTCACATTCTTTCTTTCTCCCCAAATCAAACTTTAAGGTGATGTTAGGTGGTGTTAGTCAAGGTAAGGACTAGGGCCAAATTCATTATATTGCTCCCCAAGTCCGATTAAACTTGCCAAAGAGCTTTTCGATGGATTCAATCAATCAAAGACTTTTATGATGGTCAATCATAACTTAGTGGTCCCTTAGTGCTCATTGTCATTTATTATTATTATTAGTATCATTAATTAATCCACAATATTGTAAAGGTTATCTTGTTTAACTCTAACAACAATAAAATGAAATTTTCACCTCAATTACACTCAATGCATGTGATACATATTGATTATATAAAATTTTCACCTCAATTTTACTGGGTGATACATATTGATTATATGAAATTTCCACCTCAATTGTACGTCTTGTACATATTGATGTTATACATATTGATTATTTAGGTATAATGGTACCTATCAAAACCACAATAAAATGAAATTTTCACCTTAATTATACTCTCTGCATATAATGATTATTTGGGTTTAATGGTACCAACCAAAACAGCAATCTTGAATCCATGAATCCATTTTTTTTGGTATGTTTCTATATGCAGAAATTATATATATATATATATATATATATATATATATATATATATCAAAGGGGTAGAATATGTATACCTCAGTAGACTTTACCAGTCAAATTGTTAAGAGGAGGTCTCGTACACCAATTTGGTGTCTGGTTTAACTATGACCTTAAAAAATTTATTATTAATATATATATATATATATATATATATAATAATTGGTGTCTGGCTTGACCATAGATTTAAAAAAAATGTATTATTATTATTATTATTATTATATATATATATATATATATATATATATATATATAATTCAAATACAGTTGCAATTCCGAAACTATTGAATCCAACTGTACAATTTACTGTTGAATCCAACTGTACAATCAAATTTGCAATTTCCATGTTCTGTTCAATTTCCTGTTGAATCCAACTGTACAATCAAATTTGCAATTTCCATGTTCTGTTCAATTTACTGTTGAATCCAACTGTACAATCAAATTTACAATTTCCATGTTCTTGATAGTGAATTTCTAAAAAAAAAAATCATACAACAATATAAATATTTTTAATGTCATTGTAGTTATCGCTTCTACTATTGCGTGACATGAAGAAAGGGCACGCATTTTCTTCGAAGAATAAGTTAAGTGCTGCATCCCCTTGAAATATCTTCTCTTTTGTCGTTGCATTAAGTGGTGCCCCCATCATATTGGAATTTGGATTGTATATTTTTCCAATATTTCTGCTCTTTTGAAGAGTATTCTATCACATCGAACTAGTATATGGATTCTCCATTGTGCAAGTCTTAGTCAAGACGCCCATAGAGCTCGAGGCACGAGTTTTGATGCATAATTATTTGGGACCAACATCACAGCGGGTGTATGTTAATGATTTGATTTTGTAACTTCTGGTGACACGTTTTATATAAAAGCTGTAATGGAAATGATCACACAGCACCACCCAACTATTTATTATGCCCTCGAAAATGCAAGCACGTGAAAACTTTATTTCCTTCTTCAATTCACTACCATCTCAATGACCGCTTGCTTATCGGACTTTAATATATAGTATTAGAATGGATGATATTTATTCAGATGAATACTATATACAAAATGTTTTAGAAGTAAAATGTGAAAAGGAGGCGTTAAACGCATCCAAACCATTTTCAATTCTCTGGAAGCAAATATCTATATATATCTTGTTTTGAAAAACAAAAGTTTTTTATTGCAATATTCATGATTTTTCTTGTTATTGCAATATTCATGATTTTTCTTGAGGTCTCCCTGCAAAATGATTAAAAGTTTAGGAAGTTTGATCTGAACAATTTGTATCTTCCTCGAAAATATACCTAACTCTTATCAGCATTTTATAAATCAAATAAGGCAATCTAACCATCTAAATAATACCATATGATTTTCTATAAATTATGAACGTCCGATGCATAACACGTATATAAGTGAAAAATATTCGCAAAAGGACGAACTTTACAAAAAAAAAATTAAAACCCCACCTGAAAGCTATCGTTCTGTCCAGATCTGTATGTCAGGAAATCACTAGCTTAAGGAATCTGGAATTGTAAAAACAGATAATAAGGATATCCATAGCGATATTACCATTTACTATGTTCTGCAAATTCCTGCAACATATGCATGAACTTCATGAACTTTAAAGACTTGAACTGAAACACATACTCATTTATTTCAGATCGGTCAAAATAATATTAACCCTTGACATGAAGAAAGTAGAACACTCATTAGGTATTCCAATGAAAGGATAAAGAAACACTCTTCAGATTTTATTTTTATCCAATTATACATATTTTAAAATGTAACCCTAATCAACATATTTGAAATTTTGAATGTGAAAGGCATGGACTATAATATGCAAATAAAACAATCAAGACACCATATACACTAGATCACTTGTCAACCAAGTAGGAGAATTTGCTAACCAATGCTAAGTTGCATGCCATGAACATATTATGCACCCGTGCTACATATGGAAAACATAAATAAAGCATGATAACAGTTTTTAGATGACCCAAAGCTACCACAGAACATGAACAATATAAAACACCATAAGCCATAACATCAACATAACTCTAGGCACCTGGTTGTTCCATTCTGTGGCAAAAGAGAACATAAAATTGCTTCCAGGAAGTAGGATAAGAATTCTATTTAGCAAGGTGAATATGCAATATCTTCAAGAGACAAGGAAAAGAATTTGACTTAGCAAAGTGGATAGTCAATACCATGCCAACTGACAAAAGAAGCAATACTATGAGAGGGACTTCTAAATACTGGCATGTTTGGAAGCAGTCTAGAAAAGAGAAAAAAAAATCATATGTTATGAGAAACTTCTGCTGGACCCCAAAATCGGGCCCTGCTACAGTAATCTGCTAAAGGAAGGAAGGGAAATCATTACCAATCAGAACAGATCCACTTTTTATACATACCAAACACTAACCAATCCTTGGGAATAGCCATAACCAACTAGCATAAACGCGAATAACATTCCCTCGATTAATTTGGGTTTTTTGGGAGGTACTATATTGATATATCAAAAAAGACACAGACATGGAAACGTCCGAACAAATCATTACCAATCAGAACAAATCCACTTTTTATACATACCGAACACTAACAATCCTTGGGAATGGCCGTAACCAGTTAGCACAAAAATGAACAACATACCATAGAATAATTTGGGTTTTGTGGGAGTAATATGTTGATGCATCAAAATGGACAGACATGAAACGCCTATTTCCAAAAGTAACTCAAATTTTCAAACTTTTAGAACAACACACTTTCACTAAGCTTTTTTGTTAAAAATATAAGTGGCTGCACAACAAATAGTCTTTTAAAGGGCTCTCTGGAACCCATGAAAAATCACATTAAAATGGCAATGCAGGAAAAGGACTTACAAAATGGTTCTGCTGCAAGTCTGCAATCAAATATTATGAGAAATGTGTAACAAAATGTGCATCAAAAGAACTGAATTCTCTTTCCACGCAGCTGTGGAATGTAGTGGAAGTTGCTGCAGTCCTAGGCTCCATTACTGGAATTCAATTCATCTCGACCTCCTACAGAGTTCAAGGGACTAGTGTGACACTGGAACAGAAAAACCCTTTTTCTATGACCTAAGCATTTTCTTAACTTTTCCAAAGTCAAAACTTTGGAACACAAATCCTAATGAATTGTGTAACCTACAATAATACACAATTGTTCATCTGAAACCAAGAAGTTCAGCTATTCATATTAAGTGGTCCAGAAGGCTCTTGTGCTTGACCATTATAAGAAGATTGAAGTTCTTCTGTCTTTCCAATAGCTTGAGTAACAAGCTTTTCCTTTGACTCAGTGCAATCTGCAGGTTTGTGCTGCTCAGAATTTCCTTCAAGAGCAATCCCATCATGTCCATTCTCCTTTTTCACATCCAGGGGCTCTTGGGGCTCCACGTGAGTTGGTGCCTCAGGTTCTGTACCTACACCATTTTCATATGCCTCCTTATTCTCAGAATTTACCTCTTCTGCTAAAACAGTTTTACCTTCTTCCACTACACAAACTTCAGGTTCATTTGTTGCCTTATCTTCTGCATGAACTTCATCTGTGTTCCCCAACTTACATTCTTCCACAAGAACTTCAGGTTCTTTCCCTGCTTCGTCTTCTTGCACATGAACTTCTGGCTCCTTCACTGTTGTCTCATCTTCCTTGACATTTACTTCTGATTCCTTCAACAACGTATCTTCCTCTGCGTGAACTCCAGGTTTATCACCTGACCTGTCTTCTTCAACGGCAGCTTCAGTTTCCTTCACGGGCTTGTCTTCGGACCTCTCACATGCCTCCTGCATTTGTACATCTTCAGCTTGAGATCCCTCAAGCTTGTCATCATGCTTCATTTCATGTTCCTCTAGCTTCTCTTCTTCCTGTTCACCCTTTTTGCTACTATCATCTTTATCAGCATCTGTGGTAGTCAACTCTTCCTTTTTTAAATCCTCCTCACGATCTACATCTTGCATCTCCTCTTCCTTACTAGCTTCTTTTTCTGCCGAAGAAGCTTCAGACTTGCGCTTTTTCTTTGCCTGTTTGTTGTCTTCAGAGCCCGCATCCGATTTCCTGGACCGATTTGTTTTCTTCTTAGACTCACTCTCTGGAGTTTCAGTTTCTCCCTGTACTTTTTCACTCAACCTTGAGGATCTCCTTGGTGTCACCCCTATTGTTCCTCAAGAACACAAAATAAAATGTCAAGCATGTGTTTTCTAAAAATCAACATATTATATAGCAGGCTGTATCTAGAAGAATTGCAAGATGCAACAATACCAAATATTAAGGCACAGTATTATGGAACTTCAGGAAGTGGGCAAGCAGCAAAATGGAATTTCAAAAAGAAAATAGAAAAATGTAGTACAACGGCCTGAAAACTGCGCCACTGGAATACAGAACTTCCAAAACTAGTCACTCACGCGTGAAGCTTTTAAGAAGTGGGTAAGCAGCAAAATAGGATTTCAAAAAGGAAACAGAAGAAATGTAATACAAGGGCCTGAAAACTGCCCCATTGGAACAAAGACCTTCCAATACTAGTCACCGAGTGTTTCCTTGCATGAGCATTGCTCAGATCAATAAGTTGGGCCCAAACTGACTTCATTAGGTTTGGCAAGCAGGAAAGAGCTAAGGTCAACCATCAAATGCAATGCACTGCAGCAATCATCCGGTATGGCAAACCACAGTGTAAAACCAATACGCAAAACAAGCGAGGAGAAGGAAATTCCGGACATACCTGCACTCCAATTGAACTCGGAGATGGGAGGGCCACCGGGATGTGACTTAAGATAACGGTCCAGCTGTGCCCTTGACTTGATCTCTTCCCCAGTTGGGGCATAGTAAACAACGTCATCCCTCTTTGGGGTCCCCTTCTTCTTTGGAAAAAGCTGAAAAAAATGTTTACATAACAAAATGAAACCCCCTTGACCAACATAGGAGAAGCAAAATATAACTCCCTTGCCAACAGTAGAGAAATCAATATATATTATTACTTTAGAGATAACACAAATCTCAGTAGCAGTAAACGAGATTACCTAACCAACCATACAATTGCCGAAACTAAACTTGAAACTAAGATTTTATGGGGAATCTGACTAAAGACTGGAAAAATACAAATCTGACATATTATGAACACTGCTTTACGGACAACTGTTCAGGCAAATATAATTGCCGATATGAACTCACAGACTGAAATTTACCCTAACATAACAATACGAGAAAATTTCAGCTCACAAACTTATAAAGCCCTCTCAAAGAGACTGTAAAAGTACAAAACAATCTCGTTGAGCACATGGAGCAGAGTATCACAAATAATTTAAGGTAATATATAACAGTCCGTGGTAACAAACCCTAAACCCAAAAAATTTAAGCTAACAGCTTCGAAATGCCTGTTTTTTCAGAGTGTAATGTTAAAAGAAAATATCTGTGACGAGGACAAGAAAATTTCACCTGGCATACTGAAACTCAAAACTTATAGAACTTTGCCCTAAATTAACAGACTCCAGGGACTGGCCCTCGACCAAAGGAAAAAATAAATAAATAAAAATGAAACAGTGCTACATATCCCAGAGACTCTTAAGCTGAAGGTAATGGAGACGAGATGGCTTCACTTGCCACGCTGCTGGTTAAAGGTACTGAAATTTAGCTCTGCAATACATAACCCTAGACGCCTTGAAAACTTAATCTCGCAGATTTAGCTTTACATCAGCTGTAAAAGCGGGCTATTTACACGCCGTATCTCTCCGAAAGAGCTCTGAAACTCCGCAACGAATGCAGAGCAACAGAAGACTACTGATCTGTAAAATACTCGACACTAGGATTTTTTGCTCGCAAAAAGAGAGAAAGAGATAGAGATTCAGACCTTCTTTGACCATCCCTCCGGAGCTGGAAGCTCCACGACATTTGCATCGGCGGAGGCTTGTTCCGCTTCGGCCGGGGCGGGGCTCGAAACCTGGACCTCTTCCGCTGCGCTCGCCATGTCCACGACAACCTGCACTGGTAAGCAAACAAACACAGAGACACAACACGAGATGCAAAATAGGGGGCTCCGCCGAGGCCCCCGTTCTTTAAAAGAGACAAACTCCCGCCCCTCAACACGGTCACGTGGACGCTGAGCGGGAAACCGCGGGCTGCAGAGTTTTTCAAGTAAGGTGCAAATCAGAATACTTCCACGCAAATGACCAATCATGACATCACACGTAACCCCTCCGGGTAAATTCACTTCGACACGAATTATCCAACAAAACTTGGTCCTGCGTGGTTAAAAACGGCTTTTACCGACTTTTACTTTGGCTGTAGTAAATGAGGGCTCCGACCGTTACGGCGAGTCAAAGAGTAACAGTTTCCGTTATCCTTAAGTAATAAGCTTATCATGAAGCAAACCATATCTCATTTTTGGGAATCACATCTATTTTTTTTGGAACCATATTTCATTTTTCCGTGTTTGTCTAAAGTTTGGTAGAGATTTTCAAAATTTAGGATCAGGTTGCTAAAATTGTAATACAGAATTTTTATTATAATGGTAATAAAGTTGAAAAATAGAGTCATCTAAAAATTTGTTATTGTCAAAATCTTATACCCAACAACATTGTTTGCTGCACGAATACCCGACTCCTTTGATTAAATCAAATTAAAAAAGGGATATCTCGAATATTCCGTCAAGGTGGAAAACCTGAGATGACGGTTTCCGTCGGTCAGCGTTTCAAATGGTGAGAACGGCGTGCACGTGAGAATGGAGCGTCCTGATTCGCTGAGAGGCTGAGATTATGATTTAATTTTTTTCCCACTTTTTTTAATACTATCTTGATGACCGTTGCGCGTTGGGTAGAGAGATTCGAACGTGTAACCACCTACATCTCAACTACTACATCTCAACTATTTTGATTGCGTTCCTCTTGAAGTTTCTATGTTTGAATGAATGAAAGTGGTAAATTGTGTGGGCATGTATGAGATTGAAAAATTACGGACATCCGTATACACATGTATGAGATTTGAGAGTACGGAATTTTATGTATTTTTTCATATTATATGAGATTTGATAGTACGGAATTTTTTATATTTTTTTTAATTATTGGAAAGGTTAAATTTGATTAGGTTTGTCTATTTTTAGTTTTTGTATTATTGAAAAGGTTAAATTTGATTAGGTTTGTCTATTTTTGAGATACTTTAAGGAAGAGAAAATCAAAAGGAAAGGATAACTTTTTTTCCAACATAAAATTGCTCTTATATTTATATAATCACTCACAAAGCAGCAATATTAGATCAAGTCATAAAATTAGAATCAACCTATGATAATAACATGGAAACCGATTAAGAAGGTACAAAATAAAAACTAAGACCTTCTAAACAACTCACAAAAAACCAAAAAATTCTAATCAATTCAACCAAAAAACATTGATTACATTAATAGAGATTTAAGAACTGAGTCTAGCCCTCATGCCCCTCTTCCCACTGGTTGTATACTATTTTTCCTTTTTGTATCTTAAAGCCTTTTTGGATAACTTGGTTGCATGCTTATTGTTTTCTTTGTATATGTGCGAGAAACTCATAGACCTGAAAGTTTTGCATAGATCTATGATTTTGTCCTTCCAGCACTCCAAAGTGAATACATGTAGATTACCTTTATGATTAAGCCAGCCTATGATGATCCTGGAGTCTCCAAAGACTCGAAGTTTGAGGATATGCAGTGTGGAAGCCAAAGTTAATAAAGCCCACACTCCCAAAAGTCCAACGCTTGTATTGGTGCCCATTCCACAATTGAAAGTCCACTTGTAACTCGTATGTTCATTAATCCTAATGACCCCTCCAGCTCTGCTTTGTTGACCATTTGACTGAGCAGCGCGATCAAACCAGCCAGTTGTAGCTCCCTCTTGAACAATTGTAATTGTATCTGATAACTATTTCTTTCTAATTATTCCTGGACCTTCCAAGTCTTCCGAGAGTCCTGCGCATAACCGAGTGGATAGATGGCCTTCTCCCTTCAAATAAAACTTCATTCCTCTACAACCACAAGTGCCAACTAATGAAGGAAGGAAACATAGGATTTGATGTGCACTGTCTTGTCCAACTTTCGAAACATGTGTGCAATGAGGAACCCGTCCAAACATTCTTTAAATTTATGAATTTTTTTTATTCTAAACCACACCTGCTAAGTAATACTGCAAGTGACCATCGAGTGCATAGTAGTCTCTAGTTGATTTAGGCAAAGGTAGCAAATGTTAGTTCATGCCCAACCTCTTATTTGCAAGTTATCCCAGGTAAGAACTTTGTTTTCTACTAATAACTAGGTAAAAAGTTTCATTTTAGGAGCAAGATCCCAAGACCATATGTTGCAACACCAACCACAAATATTTTGTGTCTAGAATTTTGATGTTAGTGCAAAATAGACATTCATGGCAGTCAGTGTGCCCAACCTGTCTCCTTCGTTCCAAAAAAGAACATCAAATCTGTCATGTAGTTGTACCCCTGAGTAAATCAGAGCCATACAATAACGGTCCCATCCAATCATCTGATCTCCACTGAGACCGATCTCTACACATGTTTTTCATTGGACACAAATCATTCCAGACCGATCCCCTCCTCTAGCCTAATAAAGAAAGTAAATTCTCCTCTGCTTTAATGAAATTAAGAGTTCGGGCGAGAGGACATAAATTTTTCTAAGGCCCAATATATCATCCTTACCAAAAATTATTGAGTGTCCAGATCTAGGACTCCAACTTAACCAGTGAGTAATTAAATGTAATGACTTGACCAGGTTTCTCTAGGTCTGTGAGGCATTTTGTGTCCTAGAAGTGGTCGATATCAACCAAGTGATCAGCAAGCTAAAAGGAAGGTATTTGTCCTTTATGACCCTGTGCCAGATGTTGTCTTTCATCAAAACTCGCCAAAGGGTGTGTGCCACCAGTGATCTACTAAACAAGTAAATGTTCCTAATCCCCACCCTCCAAAGATCTTTAGTTTTGCAATGCTCTCCCATTTGCAAAGATGTATATGATCCTTAATCCTACTACTCGACCAAAGAAATTGAACATCAATTGTTTGATTTTGTTTAGAACTGTCATAGGAATACTTGCCAATGTCATCCAATATACAAGCATACTCTTGAGCATCGCCTTTATAAGCACGAATCGACCTCCTAAAGAGAGCCATTGATTACACCAATGGTCGATCCTTTTCTCAAATTTAACGATTAGCCATCGCCAATCTTCAACCTTATAGTTTATAGGCTTGAGAAAGTAGCCTAGATATCTAAAACCATCAGATAGCTCTGTGAAATTAACGGGAAAGATTTCCTTGAAAGTATCTACTTCCTCCTATTGAATCCCAGAAAAGTGTAAGGTTGACTTATGATGATTTACTATCAGACCCGACACCCTACATAAATAAGTAAGTATGGAGGTGGTCTCCTTCCATTCCTGCATTGTTGCTTTAGTCATGATAAGTACATCATCCACAAAAAAAAGATTGAGGATATTTATTAACCTGGAGACCTTGACACCCGTCAACTTTCTTTCAGCTTGTGCATGTTTAAGGAGTAAACTGAGACCCTCCATCACTAAAATAAAAAGTAGAGGGGACAAGGGGAAACCTTGTCTTAAACCTCTTCCACCCTGGAAAAAAGATGTAGTCCCTCCATTAATCAGTACGACATATGTAGTTGATTTAACACAACTCATAATCCAGTTTGTAGTACTAAGACCAAAACTCAATTAAAGTAGAGTCAATCATAAAATATCCCAGTTAACACAGTTGTATGCCTTTTGTAAATCAAGCTTCAATATTATGGACTTTAACTTTTTCACCTTTGTGTTGTGGAGGCACTCCTGAGCTATACCAATCACGTCCTCGATCTCTCTACCCTTTAGAAAGCCCAGCTACTCACAAGAAAGAGACCTAGAAAGCACTGGCTTAATCATGTTTGGTATGAGCTTTGCAATAATTTTATAGGTCAAGTTACATAAGGCAATCAATCTGTAATCTCCAAAAGTAGTGGGCTTGTTTACCTTTTGGGATCAAAACTAGGAAAGTTGTATTCAAGGATCTAATCACTTTACCACTTCTCCTAGAATCCTCCACCGCCTCCACCAGGTCATCCCCTATCAGCTCAAAAAAGGTCAAACACAAGTGTAAAGATATTAAAGAGCGTGTCACCTTTGTGACACTAAGAAGGTTGAAGATGAAAAATACTTTCTCTTAGATTGTCCAGCCTATACCCATATTAGATCTCATTTTCAAAATATTGATCACACTACCAACCTTCCTAACCTCTTAACTCAACAAAAGTATG
>ML803679.1:46084-71604 GCA_009831015.1 Picea engelmannii
ATAAGTTTATGGTGGATGATATTAAGGTTAGGATAGAAGTGTAAAGATATTAATGATAAATTTATGGTGGATGATATTAAGGTTAGGGTAGGAATTTTAAAATTGAACACTTCTTTAAATTTGACGGTTTTGAGAGTTTAAGTATTTGTTTTGACAATTTCAATTAAGAATATTGATGGGTTGAAAGAATTTTTAACCTTATTTGAGGGATATATTGTCTTGTGATAAATAATTTATTTGTCAAATTTCTTCCCCAATTAAGATAATGATATAAAAAGGTTAAAGATAAAAGTATGGCTAATAATAGTAAGTTATTTATTTTATGAGTGAAAAGATAAAATATTTTATTAACTTTTATTTATATTAATATGGTAGTTTATATCAAAACTTTATTAAATTAAATTTGTACTTGATATTTAAATTTAAATTTAAAAAAGAGTAAAAATAATCTTAAAGTAGTTATAAAATATGATTAAAGTAATTATGAAGTGGTTCTGAATTAAATTAATTCAATTTTCTTATCCGTTATAAAAGGTTTTTATTATTTCACAACGATTTCATAATTACTTTAATTATATTTTATAACTGTTTCATGATTATTTTTATTTTTTTTCATCACAGTTAAATTTTCATTTTATAAATATGAACTCCAACACTATTTTTTATAGTTATTTCAATTTTATTTATTCTTGATAATGGGTAGAGTGTCCACTCAAAATATTGGATGTTTCAAAATCTTACACATTTTATCTCCATACAGTTTAAGCATTATTATGACTAATTATGAAAATATACAAACTTAAATTTGTACTTATCAAATTAATTATTGTTAAAATAACGATCTCATTTCATTAAATTAAATTTGGGTTTATCAAATTAATTATTATATTATGTTAAAATAATTATTAGTTTCTTGGGTTATGATGAGTAATTAAGTGTTATGAATCACGGGGTTAAGTTCATGAATATTGTAGGCCTCACTCAATGTTTCCACTAAATTAGGTTACCAAAAGTGCAACAAGTTAATTTACCTCATGCACCATTTTCAAAATGAAAAAAAGTGCCCAATAATCATGAAGTAGTTGTGAAATATGATTAAAGTAATTATGAAGGGGTTGTGAAATAATAAAACCCTTTTATAAAAGGGTTTTATTATTTCACAACCCCTTCATAATTACTTTAATCATATTTCACAACGTCTTCATGATTAATTAATTACTAGTTCGTTATAATTTTATTCTTTTTTCACAATAGTTATCCAATAAATTTTAATCCTATAAATTTTAACCCAGCACTCTTTTTTATCATTATATCAACTTTATTGGTTCCTTGTGATGGATGGAGTGTCCACTCAAAACATTAAACGTTTCAAAATCTTACACACATTTTATCTCCACAAAATTCAAGCATCATTATGACTAACTATGAAAATCTACACACTTAAATTTATACTTATCAAATAAATTTATTATTAAAATCATTATCTCATTTCATAAAATTAAATTTGTATTTATCAAATTAACTATTATATTATGTTAACATAATTATTATTTGGTGGATGGTTAAGTCCATAAATATTGTGGAACTCACTCAATGTTTTCACCAAATTAAGTTACTTAATTTACTTTATGCATTATTCTCAAATAAATAAATAAATACCAATTAATTTTTATATTTTATTAAAAAATAACTTAAATTACTATTGCTAAAATAAAAACAACTATAATACTCTGATACAATGGTATTTCAAAATTGAGAATAGATATCGTTATGCCGATCAATGTTATTGGAAGTGGTAACACAATGTCGTTGTGTAACTCCAAATGCATCATATCAAAATAAATATCATACAATTTCACATTATATCTTGGATTCTTTCACTAGGCCCTACTTCAAAGCTCCTCGTATAAAAATATGTATATGAAAACCTTCTCTTTCGAAAGGTTCTTAGCTTTTATAATGTGATGATTTGCAATCTCTTTTAGGACATATAAACAACATTTTCCTTTTAACTCTTATTATTAATGATAAGTACTAAAGAGTGAGATAATTTATTATATATATATTTTAATTCTTATTTTTAATTATAAGTACAAAAGAATGTGACAATTTATATATTTAATCGGATGGTTATAAAGAGAATGAAATTTAATGATTATCCATGTCAATAAAATTTGATATATTTAAAATATGTTAAGTACTTGATAAATTTAAAATCTTATGTGAGTTTTTTAAATTTTTATGTTTTAAATATAAATACCAATAATGTTGTGTTTTAAATATAAATACCAATAATGTTGTGTTTTAAATTTAAGTATGTTTATTAATAATGTAACACTATTAATAATGTAACTCTAAAAGGAACAATAACAAAATTTGTAGAATAAACGAAGAGTAATAAATTTCAAAAAGATCGGTGGTGTTTAAAGATATTGTTGTAACATTTAAGTACATAGCATTGTGATTTGAACATCACAATGCATTATAGAAACAAAGATCACTTATCGATCACACACATATAGATCAACCCATAGGGTCCTTTATTTATAGTTTATGGATCTAATTAATTTATTTGAAATTGGGAAGATCTTGTACACATATAACCATCAGTGGTTGGAACAGATTCTGACAAATATGCACTATTGTGTCAACTAGTCGACCCAACCATCTAATCGTTCAACATGTAGTCAATTGTCGGTTGGTCGATTCATCGACCAATTGCCCTTGATTGCTAGTCGATTATCCGACCGACTATCTCTTATTGCTAGTCAACTGACCAATCGATTATCTCAAGTAAAAGTGGGATGAACCATCAAAACCTGAGGTTCCAACACCCCCCCCCCATCAACACATAGTTCTGGAGATTAAGGGGGTGGAATTACGTCAGCAAGACACCCCCCATAATTGCAGCTTCCTTAAGCCCAAGCATATTGCATAGCTTAACAAACTTAGCTTCAAGAAACGGTTTGCTAAAGATATCAACAATATGATCATATGTTTTACAATAGATAAGAGTGATAACCTTCTCTTGAACTAACTGTCACAAGTAGTGAACATAAAGTTCTTCATGCTTCATTTTACTATGTGCAGTAGGATTATCAGCAACCTAAATTGCATTTTGATTGTCACAATGGATAGTAGTCAAGGCTTGAACAGGAAAACCAAGTTCACCCAAGAGTTGGAAAATCCAAACTGCCTCTGTACTTGCATTAACGACACCATGATACTCAACTTTTGTAATTGACAGGGAGACTGCCTTTTGTTTCTTGTATGACCAAACCAACGGTCCAATGCTGAAGAGAAACACATAGCTATAAGTGGTCTTTCGATCATCATTATCACCTACCTAATCGGAGTCAGAGATGAGAGGTATAATGAACAATTATTTTGACATCTTTACAGTGACTTTCTCAAGGATCTTGCATGAACCAAGAAACCACACTAACAACAAAAGAGATGATAGGTTAACTATGATTGAGATAAATAAGACTACCGACCAGTTGTCAATTAAGAGTGGTGTTGACTTAAGGATATGGACAGTCTTTAGTCAGCTTAACTCCACACTAAAAGGGAGTAGCACATGGATTATAGTCAACCATGTTAAAACAATTCAATAGATTCAGTACATATTTAGATTGAGAGATAAACAAACCATCAGATAGAGGTAAAACATGAAGGTTGAGAAAGTAATGCAGAAGACTAAGATCTGTCATATCAAAGGTGTCAGCAAGTTGTTTCTTCCATCTAAGAATGAGATCAACTTTATTGTCAGTTATGACCAAGTCATCAACATGTACAACAACAATTAAGGTATCACCATGAGCATGTAATACATAAAGACTGTGATCAAATTCACAATGTTTGAAACCTGGATTGAGAAAGAAACGATTGATCTTAGCATACCAAACTGTAGGAGCTTGTTTCAAACCATAAATAGACTTATGAAGTCAACAAACAAGACTGGGATCGATCACAAATCCAGGAGACTATTACATGAAAATTTCCTCAAATAAGTCACCATGAAGGAAGGCACTTTTCACATCCATCTGGTAGATTTTCCAGTCGAAGTGAGTAGCAAGGGAAAGAATCAGTTGAACATAATTCATCTTTGCAACATGAGCAAAGGTCTTAGTGTAGTTGATGTCTTCTTACTGAGAAAATCCTTTCACGACCAAGTGATATTTATGATGTTCAACAACACCTTCAGAGGTCAATTTGGTCTTATAGACCCATTGACATTTCACAATGTTCTCCCCTTGAGTTCAAGGAACTAAATTCAAAGTATGATTCTTCAAAAGAGAAGTCATCTCATATTGCATAGTTTGTTCCCATTCAGGTTGTCCTTGTTCATTTGAGTAAGAGATAGGATCACAAGTCTCAAGAACATGAGTGATCAAAGCAACAATTTCATGCTACCTTTGATTGTGATTTTGTCAGCTTGAAGAGACATCACCAACATCAAGGCCAACTGCATCAATAATTTTAGCATCCCATCTAGGTAGGAAAGAAAAAGGTGAATTGATATCCACTGCAGAAGATCGATCAAGAGAAGGAACGATTTCAGTTGTAGGAGACAAAGGACCAGTCGAAACAAAGATTAACTATCTGGTTGACTCAGAAACAGAGGTCGATGACCTAGTCGAAACAGGGATAGAGTTCAACTTCTCGATCGAAATGTTGAAAAAGGGAACATGTGAATTGTTATCCCCAATTCCTAGGGATAACTAAGGAGATGATGTCTCGAGGCCCTCAGGTTGCATGCATGGAGTAATGAGAGACAACTTGACCAACAATGTCCACTTGCACATATATAGGCCTATTTTACCAACACATATATTAGGTTCATCATGAGGGTATCCACCACATTAGTTGGCTTCCGGAAGAAATTGGGTCTTGCTCCATGAGGTACAAGCTAGGTATCATGGTGAGTGTCATTTCAATACTTGAGGCATTTGAGTTTGTTGCATCTATTCCTACTTTTTATTATGTAATGTTTTCTTGGACATTATGCTCTTTTCCCTGTTTCACTTTGGTTGTTGACATTGTACCCTAGTAAGTGGGTCACCCTTAGGGATAGGTTTGCTACTGGGAGGTCCTCTTGACAAGTCATCATGCCATTCCTGACCATACTTGTCACTTTACACACTTCATCCCCTCATCTCCTCACCTTTTGGGATTTTTAGGTGTACTGACCCAAGAAGGGGTTGTCCCTCATTTCATGGGAAGAAGGGGTTGAAGGCCCAGAGGCTTGTAGCTAGAAAAATTTAAAAGTAAATCATTAACCTTCTAGATGCTCACCCAGGGATCCGAAGGACAATGAAATGTCTCTCATAAAAAATTGATGGGACCCGTGAAAAATAAATAATACAAAATGCCAACCAAGGTATAAGCCCCACACATGTTTTCAACTTGAGGAAGCATCATGTGACCAAGGTAGAGTCAAGGTGGGAATTTTTTTCATGCTTAGGTAGAAGCCCCACCTTGGCTTCAACTTGGAAACTGTTGATGTTTGGACAACATTGGGAAGACATTCTCCTATATTAATAATTAATAATATAATTATTGATTATTAAATAATATATATAATAAGTAATGTTAATAATAAATAGTTATTGATTATCCAAGGGACACATCCTTTCATGGATGGTCACGATATGTTCTTTATATATGGAACAATCATCATTGTAATAATATATTGAATATATCAATTTGATATATTATCTCATATAGAAAAATCAACATGGTATCACAATAGGTCTGGGCCTCACTCCCTCATGAGAGGGCCCAAGTGCTCAGTGTATTAAACTGCTTCCTTGTTCATGCAAAAGAGTCGAATCACAGTAGATATTTTTGTGTTGAATACTACATATAAGAAAAAGCGCGTTGATTATTTCTTTATCAAAACGATTATGTTCACTAGTGTGGAATCCATGTACAATGGGGCCTCTACATCGTACCAATGCATCATGGGTTTGACCCTCATAGAGGTCTTGAAGCAAGATGTGGGGTTGCTATTGGAGGAGTTGAGCGATGGGGTGTTCACCCAAAACTTTGACTTCCGGGAAAAGGAAACATCCAGAATGTGGAAGAAGTTCTACACCGAGGTGAATCTTCTAGAAGATGAGAAAGTCAAGGGCACATCAATAGAGATAACATCAACCCTTGCAAGTCGATCGGAGGCTATGGCGCTAGGGTTTGGCTTAGTATCTTTAATACAACGGAGGAAGTTTCCTAGGCCTATGATGCAGCTGCACGAAAGATTAGAGGAAGAAGGTCTGCGTCGATTTGTGGTCAAATGCATAGAGAAAGGGCTAGGAGGCACCACCCATCAAAATCCTTGATAAGATGAAGTCACCATTGTTTGACACATGAAAGAGAATCTGCATGGAGTAGGCGAATTATGTATGTGATGGAAAGTTATAGGAAATCCACAGACACAATGGCGATGTCTTGTTTATTACATGTTTTATCATTGTGGAGGCACAAGCTCAAGTATGCTCATAAGGAGAAAGCAATAATAGAAATGTAGTTATGGTGGATGAGCACAAAAGATTGTGGAATTGTGAAGAGAAAAGTATATAGATGATGAAATCGTTACGATTTATGCTCATGGTTATGTTGGGCGCAATGTTGTTGTTAAAACTCAACAAGGAGGTCACATGCATAATGGTTATGCAATATGCACATAGTACGAGCATGTTCACAAGGTCGAGGATGCCACAAATCACTACTAGGTTTTATGTGTCAAAAGTATTGTTGGTGTTGGAGTATTCACACATGTTGTTCTGTGAAAGTAGAGGAGCCTCAACAAACATGTGGTTCAAATTAATCACTAGAAGACCGACGATTGATCTTCCTCGCAAGGAAACTGAATGGATGAGATCACGAGGTATAATCCCAAGAATCCCCATTGATTTAATCAGGATCATTTTATGTCGAGTTGGACATGGGTGCATGTTGTAGCAATTTCTCTCACATTTGGCAAGATCAATGCGAGTATTTGGTGTGGATTGACCAAGATGGACATGAGAAGCAATGACAAACCCTCTTAGTCAAGATCACATGAAGCTTGTGCTAATGTATTGATGTTTGAGGTAGAATCATGAGACATTCTCCCCGGAGGGTCCTATGTGGACTAGTAGGAAGGATTGTAGACTTCATCTTGACATTCCTCAGATGGTCAGGTGAAGGAACCAAGACATTGGTTTCACGAGGAAATCTTGATATGTCTTGTGAGACATTGATTCCATGAGGGAACCTCAATATGTCTTAGACATTGGTTTCACAAGGAAACATCTATATGTCTTGTGAGACATTGGTTCCATGAGGGAACCTCAATATGTCTTAGACATTGGTTTCACGAGGAAACCTCGATATGTCTTGTGAGACATTAGTTCCATGAGGGAACCTTGATATGTCTTAGACATTGGTTTCACAAGGAAACCTCGATATGTCTTATGAGACATTGGTTCCATGAGGGAACCTTGATATGTCTTAGACATTGGTTCCATGAGGGAACCTCGATATGTCTTAAACATGTGTTCCACGAGGGAACCACGAGATGTTTAGTATGGACACAATTCATGAGTGAAACCTAAGGTTGGGCACTTTAGGATATTTGGGTGTCCAATATACATTCATGTACCCAAGGAGAAAAGGACCAAGCTAAACCCTTCAGGAAGAAAGGGTACATTTGTGGGGTATAGTGAGTCCTCAAAGGCATACCAAATCCACATCCCTAGTCAGAGACATATTGAGGTGAGCATAGATGCTACCTTTGAGGAGGAGGTAGCCTTCAATATATCTAGAGGATCTGACATGGAGATTGATAGTGAGAGACAGGAAAAGATTGTGCCTTCTCCCCCTCACCCTCCAACAGTTCATAGGGAGATAATTGAGCCTATTGATCCAATTGATCTTGTTGATCATGTAGCTCCAATTGATGTTCTGAGAGATATTGCAGTAGGTTGGAAGAGACTTGCATGGGCTCGTTAGAGTCTGTAAGAGGCAGAAGGACATGCAACTCCTCATAGTACCTTTCAAGAGAGAAAGAGACCTCAGAGATATTCGTGCTATGCCGTAGCTATGAGCTACATAATTGATTCTAAGCCTTCCTGTTCTGAGGAGGCATCTAGTCAGCCAGTATGAAGAGATGCTATGATGGAGGAATATCAGTCCATCATGAAGAATGATGTGTGAGATATTGTTCCGAGACCCGAGGGGAAGTCTGTAGTAACTTCCAAGTGGATCTATAAGATCAAATACATAGTTGATGGGAGCATCAAGAAGCACAAAGTGAAATTTTTTGCTAGAGGATTCTCTCAGGTGGAGAGAATATATTATGAGGAGACATTTGCTCCTGTTTCTCAATACACTTCTATCCGAACGATTATTTCCCTTGCAACATCCATGGGTTGGAGACTACATCATATGGATGTGAATACAACCTTTCTCAATAGAGAGATTGAGGAAGAAGTATACATCGAGCAACCATATGGTTTTGTGATACATGAGAAGGAGTCTCATGTGTGCAGGTTGAAGAAGGTCATGTATGGACTCAAGCAAGCACCTTGATCTTGGTATGCAAGGATTGATGGACACCTGATGAGTTTGGGCTTCAACAAAAGTGTTGTTGATCCTAACCTGTGCTGCAAGACTGTTAATGGTGAGTCCCTGATTTTGGTCGTCTACGTTGATGATTTATTCCTCACCAGTACATAGAGCATTATTGTTGAATGCAAGTATTCTTTGGCCTTTGTAGGGTACCAGATCTATTATAATAGCTGAAAACAAAAATATTGCAGAGAATAACAACGGAACAACACAATAGATGAAACCACAACACCATAATAATACCTTTATTGATAGGAAACAATGTTCACTTGCCTCTTCGAGGGGGAAACCTCCAGTAGAGCAATGCTTTATTACAATAATTCTCAAGACAAAAATTCTCATACCCTCTACTCCTACTTATACTAAATCTATCTATCCCGAGAACAATCTAGAGGAAGATCCTTCTAGAAGTAGAAGCTTCTATTAGATCTTCTTACATTTGACTTATTATTCCTTTATTACATGGAAATATATTATTCTACCTACGTGAGGGGTTAGGGATGTTAGGTCCCTAGCATGCTCTCCCCCTTAAAAACAACCTTGTCTTCAAGGCTTGATATGAGGAAATTGTTGCAGAATGGTAGTTGGTTCCCAAGTGGCATCTGCTAGAGTTGTATCTTTCCACTGGACTAACACTTCCTTGATGGTGCACTGACAAAGATGACGCTCACGCTAATCCAAAACTACTTATGGATGCAACCAGATGGATCCTTCTTCATCCAACTCGGGAAGGCCAGTTTGAGTTTGGCACTTAGTTCCAATCACCTTCTTTAAGTAGGAGACATGAAAAATAGGATGGAGCTTAGAATGACTGGGAAAAGCTAATTGATATGCCACCTATCCCACACGCTTGAGAACTGTATAAGGACCATAAAATTTGGGCACCAGTTTCGGACAATGGTTGGCCTTGAGTGAAGTTTGCTTATAAGGTTGCAATCGAAGGAACACTTGGTCTCCTTCAACAAATTGACATTCAGAGTGACCTTGATCTGCTTGTTGCTTCATATGATTCTGAGCCATGAACAAATTCTCTTTGAGGGTACAAAGAATAGAATCTCGAACTGTAGGCGTTTGGTCAATCACCTGGACCTTCAAGACACCTGGCAAGTATGGGAGAACCGAAGGTGGCTTTTTTCCATATACTGCTTCAAAAGGAGTCATGCAAGTAGATGTATGGTAAGAAGTGTTGTACCACCATTCAACTAGTGGTGACCATTGAGCCCATTGATTTTGTCTTTCAGATGCAAAACACCTCAAATATGTTTCCAAACACTTGTTGACAACTTTAGTTTGACCACCAGTCTGGGGATGATAAGTTGTGATGAGATGCAATTGGGTTCCCTGTAGCTTGAACAATTCTTGCCAAAAATTGCTGATGAAAGTGGGATCTCGATCAGAAATAATAGAATGAGGCATGCCATGAAGCTTGAATACATGATCCATCAAAATTTGAGACACAGTGAAGGCGGTAAATGGGTGTTGAAGAGCACATAAATGAACATACTTGGAAAGACGATTGACGACCACCATGATGACTAACTTATTGCCCGATTTAGGTAAGCCCACAATAAAATCCATAGAGATATCCATCCAAATAGAAGGTGGAATTGGAAGCGGTTGTAGTGTGTCAGGAGCTTTGATTGTTTCACCCTTGTTGCATTGACAAACATCACATTCTTCCACAAAAGTGTGAACATCATGTTGCATACCATCCCAGAAAAAAGAATGTTTGACTCGGTCATAGGTTTTGGTAAACCTTGAGTGCCCAGCTGTGGGTGTAGCATGAAGCTCAGAAATCACCATGGATTTAAGCTGTGACTGTTTACTTAAATACAAATGGCCTTTGTAGCGAAGCTCATCATTGTGCCAAGAGTACCCTGGGGAAACTAGAGAATTGGCTTGCAATTGTTGGATCGGATGCAAAATTTTGGGATCTTGTAGCCATTCCTGGCGAATAGCTTGGAGCCAATCTGGTACAACGAAGGAGAGGGAAAAAGGGACCCTTCATCTTCATATTTTATTGAAAGAGCATCAACAACCATATCTTCTTTACCTTTATTGTAAATGATCTCATAATCATATCCAAAGAGCTTAGTCACCCATTTTTGTTGCTTCGGGGAGGAAGGGTGTTGCTCCATAATAAAACACTTATGGCTTTGATGATTTTTCTTAATTTGGAAGCATTTCCCCAATAGCTAAGGGTTCAATATATCCATTGCATGCAGAATAACCATCATTTCCTTTTCATAGATTGATTGACCTAAATGTCGCTTTGATAGTTGTTTGTTGGTTAAGGTAAATGCCAACCATCTTGCATAAGGACTGCTCCAATTCCTCTCTTGGAAGCATCACATTCTAGGACAAAGGTCTTTGTGAAATTAGGAAGGGTCAGGACCAGGGTAGTGCACATATCTACCTTCAAGGCTTGAAAGGCCTGATCAGCTGTGAGATTCCAAGTGAAATAATTGTTTTTAAGGAGAGCAGTGAGAGGTGCCACAATCTTTCCATAATTCTTAAAAAACTTGCGATAATATCCTGTTAAACCCAGAAAACCAAGCAAGCTTTTGAGAGTCTTTGGGCGAGGCCAATCCTGCATAGCTTCAATCTTCTTGGGATCCACCCTGACACCTCCCTTGACAACAATATGACCCAAGTACTCAACTTTAGAGGCTCCAAAACCACATTTATATTGTTTGAGAAAAAGTTGGTGCTGAGAGAGTAGATGTAGAACTCGATCCACATGAGCAAGATGGGTTGTCCAGGTTTTACTATAGATGAGGATATCATCAAAGAAAAATAAGACAATATTACGGAGAAAAGGATGGAAGACATGATTCATGAGGCTTTGGAAAGTGGAGGGAACATTACACAAGCCAAATGGCATGACCAAAAACTCACAGTGGCCCTCATGAGTTTGAAATAAAGTCTTAGGAATGTTTGCCTCTTTCATATGTATCTAGAGGTAGCCAGAACAAAGATCAAGTTTAGTAAAGAATTGGGAGCCACTCAATTCATCCAATAGATCATCAATGATAGGAATGGGAAATTTGTCTTTGATGGCGAGTTTGTTGAGGGCACRGAAGTCAGGACACGTGCACCAAGAGCCTTCTTTCTTAAGGACCATGACCACATAAGAAGAATAGGGGCTCGTACTAGGACGAATAACACATGCGGTGAGCAATTCTTGAACAATTTTGTCAATTTCATTTTTATGGGCAAAGGGATGACGATAGGGACAAACATTGGGAGGAAGGTTGTCGGGGACAAGGGGAATGGAATGATCATGAACACCACATGAAGGAGGAAGTCCCTGGGGAGTGGAAAAAACAACTTGATGTTTGGAGAGGATGGATTGGAGGTCATGCGGCACAAAGGGTGTCTTAGTGGCGTGAATGGAATAGAGTTGTGCAATAATGTTGGAATGACCTTTTTTGAGGAGATTTTCCATGTGATGGGAATTGCAAATCTCAGGGGAACCTGTCGTGATTCCTTGGAACTTATATTGTTGGCCCTCCTGGTTGAATTACACGGTTAATTCCTTAAAATCCATGAGAATGGGACCCAGAGTCCTTATCCATTCAACACCCAAAACAATGTCACAACCACCCATGTCGATAACAAACCTAAGAGATTTCATGTGGTACTGACCAATTTGAAGATGCACATTTTCACAACACCCCCAAAATTTCATGGACCCGCCATTGGCAATCATGATTTGAAAATTATTGACTGCACAATATAACAATTAGTTTCTTGGGGAATGCGACAATGAATAAAATTATGGGTGCTTCCACTGCTAACAAGGATGATGACCTTTTGATGCTTAATGTAACCAATTAGCTTGAGCATTTGGGGAGCAGATATGCTAGTGAGAACATTCAGGGAAATGATCGGTTCAACTTCGGGAGGGTCAGAAGGTGGGGTCATGTCAGTAGGTTCAGGTGACTCGGCCACAGGGTGGGCCTCGACATATTCTTCAGAAACATCCTCAGAGATGGCCATAAAAATATTTTGTTCCTTACACTTGTGCCCACGAAAATATTTTTCATCACAATTATAACAAAGGCCCTTGAGTTCAGATTCATCCATTTCTACCTTGGTCAATTTCTGGATCTTTAGTGGAGTGGAAGGAGGAGTGGGAGTGACTGGTTTAGGATGAGGAATAAAGGAGGGTTTTCTGGTTTGATAAGAGACAACCTGTTGTGCTTCCTTATCTCTTTTAGTAGCTTCCACCCAACTCTGAGGCCGAGCCATG
This sequence comes from Picea engelmannii, assembly GCA_009831015.1. Lineage (NCBI taxonomy): Eukaryota > Viridiplantae > Streptophyta > Pinopsida > Pinales > Pinaceae > Picea > Picea engelmannii. The sequence continues at coordinate 58,953 of ML803679.1, forward strand.
AGGACATGGGCACATATCTCATCCTTGAGGCCACTAATAAACATTCTCGAAAAAAAGCATCAGACATGCCCTCTGTGTGGAAATCCAATCACTCAAAAGAATCTATAAAGTCTTCCACTGTGCCAGATTATTTCAACTTTGTCAAATGGCCTAAATGGTTGGTGTCAGTGTTAAAGCGTTCATAAATCTCTGCCACAAATTGTATCCAAGCCACATACCCTTGGCGGACATTTTTTCTCCATTGCCACCATTGCCAACTTTCTTGATCTAGATGGAGAACACCATATCGGAGTTTGGCCAACTCATCTGTGATGTCATACAAAGAGAAATAATGTTCCATTTGAGTTACCCAACTGGTGGGATTTGGGCCATAAAATTTATTCACATCCACACACATAAGGCGTAGGTCACGTTGAAAGTGATGGGGCTGAAAATTTTGGGAATTGGAGGAAGTTTCACTTTCGGGGTGCAAAGGTGGGTCAGACGAGGTAAGGTCTACATGGATATTCAGCTTGGCACAAATTGTGTTAGTGAAGGATGTTAGCTTGGTAGAAAGGTCTTGTTTGATGGTTTCCATTTTTGCATCTATGGAGGAATGCATGTTCTTATTAATGGTGGAAATATTGGCACTAAGTTGCCTCACTTCCTGCTGAGTCTCTGTGAAAGTAGAGGATAAGGAATTGAAGCGGGCTTCCAAGTCTTGGCTACGGGTGTGGGCCATGATGAAGAGGGAAAACAGAAAGGGAGGATTGGGACCACATAGAAAATGAGTTATGGGTGAAGGGTATCATGACCATGAAGGTGACGAGGGGAATCCAATGGTGTAAGGCCCAAATAAGGGTGTTGAAAGGGGTTCGGGTCCATGGGAAAAAAATTTGCTGAAAAATGATAGGTATGATTGCGATCAGGGTGAAGAGAGGAATCCAATGGGATATGGCTCAAATAATGGTGCCAACAGGATCTAGACTTTTTTTTTTTATAACTCCTACAGAGTTACGCTTTGATCTGAAGAATATTGTAGTGTTGAAATGCCCAAATTCTTAACAGGAAGAAATGTGTAGTAATTTCGCAACTAGAATGCAAGAGGCACAATTGCGCAGCAATAGATATTGTCTGTTTTGTTTGTGTTTCCATCCCAATGGTTAGGGTATTCAGGGTTTCTACAGACAAGGGTTTTCCCTATGCTATAGCTCTCTGATATACCTATGGGGTCCAACAATAGTACTCGACCCAATATCTCAGGGCACCAACTAAGGAGGCTAGACCATGCCCTTAGCCATACTACCTGACTACTTAGGTACTAGAGAGTATATTCCCGAGTGTTGTTCTCGGTGGCACTATAGTAGTCAGGCGACCGATTGGTTTATCTACGAAGGTCTTCAATATATCTAGGCCGATCCGTATACATGTGTTGTTTGATGCACTACCACTCGAAGGGGTACCAACATGAGTTACAAGGGTGGCCAAAAATGTTCGCTTAAGTACCACTTGTAGTTCATGAGTGTATGATTCCCCGACCATGGATTTATGCACTGAACAACAGATCTCTGTAGCTTTAAGACGTCAAAATGCGTCTCTACCCTGAAAAAAATTAACCCACAATTTTTTGCCAAGTAAAGTGCTTTGATACCACTTGTAAGGTACTAAATCTATTATAATAGCCAGAAATAGAAACATTGCAGAGAATAACAACATAACAACACAATAGATGAAACCACAACACTAGAATAATACCTTTGTTGATAGGAAACAATGTTCACTTACCTCTTCGAGGGGGAAACCTACAACATAGCAATTCTCTATTACAATAATTCTCAAGAAAAAACTACTCATGCACTCTACTCCTATTTATACTAAATATATCTATCCTAAGAGTAATCTAGAGGAATATCCTTCTAGAAGCGAAAGCTTCTATTAGGTCTTCTTACATTTGACTTATTCTTCCTTATTGTTAGGCCTTATTAATATTGGCCTTTATTACATGGAATTATATTATTCTACCTACGTGAGGGGTTAGGGAGGTTAGGTCCCTAACAACCTATGACTTTAAGATGAAGGACCTTGGTATGATGCAGTACTTCTCGAGACTAGAGGTGTGGTAGAGAACTGATGAGATATTCCTAAGTCAGGGGAAGTATACAATTGAGATATTGAAGAAGTTTGGGATGTTGAACTATAATCCCATGGCTACACCAATGGTGAAAAATATTAAGAAACTAAGTGTGTCTTCTTCTGATTCTGATGAGATTGATCTGACCCTTTACAACCAACTGATTGGATCATTGATGTATCTGGTTAACACCAGACCATATATTTTCTATGCAATGAGTGCACTTTTCCAGTTTACGAGTTAGCCAAGAAAAACACACTGGATTGTTGGGAAGCATGTGTTGAGATACTTGCGAGGCACAGTTGGACATGGTCTGAAATTTAATTCCAGTATTGACATGATATTATCGAGATATACTAACTCTGATTGGGCAAGGATCACATTGGATAGGAGGAGCACCTTTGGGTGTTGCTTCACTTTGGGATCTGCCATGGTTTCCTGGTGTAGTAGGAAACAAAATTCAGTGGCTTTGAGCATTGCAGAAGCATAGTACATTGCATTGAGTGTGGCTTCGCAAGCACCTTACATATTTATTTGGACATGTGCTGGATTCCACCATTATTTATTGTGATAAGCAGAGCTGTGTGAAGCTATCAGAGAATCCATTGTTTCATGACAAATTGAAACACATTTAGATCAATTACCATTACATCCAATACATGGTGTTGAGAAAGCTAGTATTGGTGCAGTACCTTCCTACATATGAGTAGGTTTCTAGTGTTCTTACCAAACCCCTTACCAGGATGAAGTTCAAGTACTTTCGTGACAAACTTGGTGTGGCAGAGAATGCATCCCTCGTTGAGAGGGAGTGTTGATGTTTGCAACTTCCTGAGACATTCTCCAGATCATACTCCTCTGTGATTGAGTTGAGTTGATCTATGAGGATACTTATCCAAGAGGGATAAGTGGGTTTGGGCTTATAGCCCAACGTCCCTCGTGGAGATCACACGAGGACACATCAAGGGAGTTGACCTTGACATCACACACTATGGGGAGTTGACTCTAGTGTTTCTAGAGGGAGTATCTTATAGAAGTCAACATGGGAGTGCTATGCGTGACATAAATTCTCCAAATCATACTCCTCTGTGACTGAGTTGAGTTGATCAATGAGGACACTTATCCGAGAGGGATAAGTGGGTTTGGGATGATATCCCAACGTCCCTTATGGAGAGAACAAGAGGACACATCCCTTGTGGAGAGAACATGAGGACACATCAAGGGAGTTAACCTTGACGCCACACACTATGGGGAGTTGACCCTAGTGTTTCTAAAGGGAGTAGCCTCTAGAAGTCCACATGGGAGTGACATGTGTGACAAACCTTTTACTACAATTCCTTGAGTAAGCATAAAAAAACCTTCTCCTAGATTAGGTTTGTTGAGTAAAAGATATGAAATAATCTTACTCAAGTATTTTCAGATTCTGCTTGGCTAAAGCAAAATAGACGGGAATATCACCCTACGTTTATAGCCATCAAAATTAATATCCCAACTCACAAGTATTGATTACAAGTGCTTAGGCTAGTTTTTATAAATAAAAGCTTGCTGAAAAATTCATTATTTATGTGTTTTTCTGAACATAACATATGCTGAAATAAATATAGAGACAGAAGTAAAGACACCAAGTCGATAATCAAGACAGATGAGACATAAAGTAATCCTTTATTTCATTCCAATTCATCAAAGAGTCATTCTCTTTACAAAATTTCGTGAAGAAGTTTTGGACCAAAGTCAAACTTAGATGTCCCAGATGAAACATACAAAAGGACCTTTGAAAGAAAATAAAAAACTGAACTCAAGTGTTGGATCATCTTGCCACATATTGCTGCCCACTCAACTCTGCACAATAGCCTTTGTCAGTCATGGAAAATAATTCACAAACATACAAGTCTACACAGACTATCAAAGATAGTTCAACACCTCTGAAAAACAAGTGTCTGAATGTTGTAATTCAGCCCTTAATCTTGTTGTCTACAATAAGACCCTGCTATCATAAAAAAGAATTAGGCTTGTGATAAATTAAGGAATGAATGAAAACTGAACTATCTCAACACAAACTCAAAGAACAAACCTTATTATGCTTCTCCTTCTATCCTCCTCTTGTTCCTCCCTTTCCTCTTTCCTTTAAGCAATTAGAATTGGTTGAAGTAGTTGAGCTACTTCATTAGTTAAGTTAACTAAAAACTCAACCACTTTTTAGTTAGGGGGAAAAGCAATAAATCATAATAAGGGTTTTAAATAAATAATAACTAGTAGGTGGGACCCCTTGTGACTCCCCTTTAGCTATTAACAATCATAACATAACTAGTTAATTAAACAAAAACATTCCTCCGTGTGACTCCCATCATCACATTCATGTTTGACAATTTATCTCATTGATATTTGAAATTATTTTCAAAAATATATTACTCATATATCCAAAAACAAACATGTTGTCCAAAACTTATGAAATCAACTGTTATCAACAATAAGTAAAATAAACTTAAAATCCATATTTTCCACTCTGAGATGCAATCTTTCCCTTTTTGTTGTTGTCACCTTTTGATCTCTTTGAATTTGCCTTTGGTTGTGCTGAGCCTTTAGGCCTAATCTCGTTGATCACATGAGAATAATCATCCCTCAAATGCATCTGGGAGGACACATATTTATCAGAGCCATTGGAAGGTGAGGAAGGGACAACAATAGATTTTCCTTTGTCAGGGGCATGGTGCGCCTCAATTTTCAACCTTTTGCTAGCATGTGAGGACTGAACTAGTGAGTGGATAGGGGGAACTTGGACAATCTAATTGATAGGCGGGGGAGTGGGTAAATAAATATTGGGCCAACCATGATGTTGGGAGACTGTTGGGTGGACAATATCTTTTCATTCGTCATTTTCGAGAACCTCGGGTTGCAGTGAGACATGAGGGGGCACGTGAATACTAGGGGATTGTGGAGCTTGGAAAGGAGGCCTCTCAGGCTAGGGTTGGACCACTCCTTGCCCAATCCAATTAAAAAACCTAGCCTGAAATAGCTGGCCTAACTCTTGCGAGTCAACATCAAAGTGAATGGAGAATCTAGGCCTTCTAGGGCCCCTGTTCCAATTACCTATGCCATGGCTACCTCAGCTGAAAAAGCTCATTCCTGCATGCATGATTGATTAGAAAATAGTTCCTTTAACAACCATACATGACAACTCATTTAAAATATGAAATAAATTTTGGCTCAACAACATATCAAACTCATGCAATCCAATCCATACAAATTGTTTAACCGTTGTCAATGAGCAGGGGGTGAACAAAGGTTCTGGGATATGCGAGGGGTTTATATTGAGCGGAAAAAATGTTAAAATGAGGGGAAAAAGAACATGGTTATTGCTCACTGATAACAACAATCAACTGAAATGTAAACCAATGAACGTATCACTGTAATCCATCCCTGTGATCTTAAACTATCACAATACACGACTTCTCTTAACTGTAATTAAATTTTAGGAACATGGAGTGAGTAATGAGTATGGGAAGGTGAGGGGATTGTAATTAACGAAAAGTGAAAAAAATTGTAGGGGAAGATAGCGATTACTGTTCGAAAAATTAATTAAGTAATTCCATAAAAAATTCTGTATTAAAAGCAAAAGATCCAATACTAACGAAACAATCACTGTGATCAATTAAACAACTACTGTGTATAATTCATTATTTTTGTGTATTAACTTGCTCACTGTTTGCAATTAAATCTTTAACACAGTGTCATCAAACCCAAAATAATATGATTTCCAAAACAACCTATATAAGATTTTTGTTTCTTCCCATTTGTCCCATTAAATATTCAAAACAATTTCTAAATGAACACACAGTCACTTGTTTCCACTCTATTCCATCAAAACATCAACCACTATCCATGAATTATTTCTTCAAATCAAACACAGAGACAAAAATCGTGCCCGATTCCATTCCTCTAATCAATTTAATAATCAAATTGCAACAAAACCACACTGTTATAAAACTCATGCCCATCTCTGATGGTGTAATCAAATGATATACATAACATATACAATGGACAACCACGCCACAACTATCATAATTTTAAATTGCAATACTCCTGATTGGAAATTAAAACACACAGTAACAACAACCCTTATTTACACCTATATCATGCCATAGTAAACACACAACCCAACACATAAACCCAAGAGGCATATTCTCGATCAACCATAAAACAATGTTGGGTCAACAATCCAACTGTTACAACACAAGAGGCAACAACTGCATTCCCACTTCATTACTTGAATCAACCAATTAACCATGTTGAACTATCGAATCAATTGCCATAATAAAATGATACAATGATTATAAACCAATCACAAAAGCCATTATCAATGTTATTAATCAGGGACAACCAATAATCAACCATTGTTGACGATACTCCACCAAATCATAACAGTTGACCATGTGCCCGACCAAAAATAACTAGTTCATTTACCAAAATTAGGCTTAAAATAATTAAGGGTGGGCTCTTAGTAACCAACACAGGGGGGTTGGAAACGACCACCAACAACAGGTGAGAAACATTCGGGACAACACGGTGGACACATAGGCCATACCACGCATATCTTTGCAAGACAAGGAGAGAGTTCAACAAGCAAGAGAGATTATGAACATAGGAGCAGAGGTCCCTCACGAGCCAATAAATAACATCCAGAACACGCAGAGCATAACCCTCACGGTTTTCCCCAATCAACCTGAGTAATGCTAATATAAAACAAATCCATGAAATAACAATCAACCTTAAAGCAATCCCCTTGGCATAATGGCCATCATAACCAAATACATAGACACCAATAGTATAAACGAGACCATACCCAGGTGAAACGATATACAGTGACACAAGGTGGTTTGAAATCAAACCCAACAACCCCATAACAACAATACGACTGGGCAAGGTAACAAGAACTATGTGGAGACAACCGATCAAGTCTGGACAGAATGATCCCTCCAAAAAAAATCATAAGGACAACATAGAGCCTTCATGGCTTCTACCACTCAAAATAATTAATGAAACTGTGACTTCAACCATCGTTTTCCATTTGAAACGAAAACCACACAACAACCATTCCAAAGAAATATCACAAGTTTACATAGTTTCAAGTCTCAAGAAAAGAACAGACCCATACATCACTGAGCCAACATCTATTTCATAACTAGAGCGGGTTCATGGCTGGTGAAAAAGACATGCTTGTAACCAAAAAAACCTTAAAAACCCAAGCTTGGTCGAGCAGTTCTTCTTTTTTCTGAAAATCGGAGCTTAACCACAGCGAAACATAATTGAACAATAGCCAAGCTAGGGTAACGACCAGTGGGAGAGGTATGGAGTGACGTGCAGTAAATGCACGTTTCTTCCATCCTCTATTCATTTAATTACTTAGTATACGCCAACCAACCATCCATTAATCCATCCAATTAATCCATGCATCGAAACCAACATGCCCTTACTTGCCAAATGCGCCACCCTATGTCACATTAATCATTTCCAACCATACCATAATGCATATCACATGTGTTTCCATATAACTCAATAAATCGTATAGCTACTAACTCTGTTAGCTAGGACTAACAACAATCCTTTAATTTCAATGCATATATAGTAGCATAGTTTAGTTTCTTCCTTAGATTTTTCCATATTTATTTTATCCTTTTCCATGACTAACCTATGTTTTGTGCAGGTGTAATATGTAATAGATCATGGTGCAAATAGCATGGAAATAATAGTTCACATAAGACCTCACGACATGGAATTGATAATTTAGAGTAAAGAAACCCACACATAGCACGGATTATCCATCACCTATTTGTTGCGAGTAGAACCAACATTTGAACATCAATTGATGCAGACCCCCTATCCCTCTTAAGGGCTGCGTGACCTCCCGGTCAGGATCTTCCGGTTCCAGAGCCGAAATGGCTCTTCTGGTTCTTGTTCAGAGGAAATCAATTGTGCATACCAAGATGCTCAATGAGGGGCAATCTTCTGAAGGAGAAGCATAGTGGAGGATTGGCTGGACATTTCGGCCACGATAAAATGTTTGCATAGTTGAGCAGTTCATACTATTGGCTAGGTATGAGAACAAAAGTGATAAAGTTTGTGAACAGATGTAGAATCTACCAGCATGTTAAGGGGAAAAGACAGAACACTGGGTTGTATCAACCATTGCCAATACCTGATCCGAAAACCGATCCAGAAGCCTGATAGGGCTTGAAAAATGCTCAAAAATGAAAGTGCTCGAAATGCGACGAAACCTGTGCCATTGCGTCCGTCTCGTCTTCCTGATTCTGGCGGTATATTTACTTCGTCAAACAGAGTCCGTATGGAGAAGATATCGCGTTCTGTCCGAAAAGTCAAACAGGCAAAAAGGGGGGATGACTGTACAGTCCGTACAGTCCACGTGGCACGTCCGTACAGCTGACGTGGCATGTCCGTACAACTGACGTGGGCCAACCAGGAGGTGACATGTGGCAGACCGTACGGAGGACACATGGCATCACCAGGACGCGACATGTGTCATACGGATTTGGCACTTTTGGCGTACGATCGGACCAGTTATGAGGTGACACGTGTCACCACTCACAGGGTGACACGTGGCAGGATGACGTCAGCATGATGACGTGGCAGCTGACGCAGCAGGACGACTGGGCAATACGGCAGGGACACGTGGCAGCATGGCAGAGAGACAGATGGCGTACGGTTGTATGACGTGGACCAACCACAGGTCGACACGTGGCATAGTATCATTGGTTGGTAAGGGTGCCACGTGGCCCAATCCTGGGCTGCCACATGGCACCCCATTATTGGTCATTGGTTTCTATGTTAAAAATTACTTTGGCGTCGACGGGGGTCGAACCCACGACCTCTGGTTGGGCAACGAACTGGAGAACTTGGGCTAGCCACTTGGGCGCCGGGCGTTACTTGTTATGGTTGCGGCATTAAAATGTTTTGAATTGGTTAAGTTTCTACGGCGGGAAAAAAAAGGGGCCGGGGCCAAGCCCCGACCCCCGACCATATGTAACGCCCGAAAAACCGGGGCTTAATTCAAACGACGCGCGGGAATTTTTGGCGCGGTTTAAAACGGTTATCACCGTGGCCATATGGCCTGTACCTACGCCCATAGAACCGGAGCCGGGTCCAAAGCACGCGGAGGGGGGTTATAACAAGCCCACGGTTCCGTTACAAACGCCGGGTGGCCCTATGGCGCGACAACAGAACCAGGTGCTAGCGAGAGTTAAGGGGATAACGCGTAGCCCACGGGCTAGCGCTTAGCCCAAAATAGCCACATGACCGTGTTTAGAGGGGCGCGCCCAGCATTTGGGGGCCTAACGCCCAAATAACTTTGCAAAGTGGGTTTTTAAACCTGAATTTGGTTTATTAATGCTATTTTTAATTGATTTCTTCCATTTTTGGGGGATATTGGGCATTTTTGGAGGCCAGATTCTTGGAGGAAGTTGGGGATGTGAAACCAACTTCATTGCTATATAAACCAGGCCTGTTTGAGGCCAAAGAAAGTCATTCAGAGTAGAGTTATGCTGAAGGAAAGCCAAGCCAAAGTCATTTTGATGCAGGAAAGCCTTTGAGGTGGATACGCTGTCGGATCGTTTCTGGGAGCTTGGAGCATCAGTTTTGCATGCCGTTTCTTTTGCAGGGTTCTTGAGATCTGGGACAACAAGACCAGATCAGTCTTGTAGCCTTTGGGCATTGCTGAGATGTAATTTTGAGCACTTGAGCAGAAATAAAGAAGCCTCCCCCCACAGGAAAAAGGCCCGGAGACGTAGGCAAACATTGTGCCGAACTCCGTTATCAACCTGCGTTCTTATGGTTTGTTGTTCATTATTCTTTTCAGATCTGCATATGTGTATTTGACTGATATAATCCTCTTCTTTCCTCATTCTTTCATTTTCAATTCTCAAATGGTTAAATTATTCATGCAAGTTTAAAACTCAACCATAATCATTAAAAAGATCCTGCCGGATCAATACCAGAGAGGCCTTGGGATGCAATAAGCACAGATTTTGTGTTGGGATTGCCAAGAACACAAAGAGGATTCGATTTCATACTTATGGTGGTGGATAGATTTTCAAAGATGGAACATTTCATCCCATGCCAAAAGACTAGTGATGCAACGCATGTTGCAAATCTATTTTTTAAAGAAGTTGTGAGACTTCACGGCCTACCCAGGAGCATTGTCTCAGATAGAGACATAAAATTTGTTGGTCACTTGTGGAGGACGTTGTGGAAGAAGATGGGGACGATTTTTTCCTTCATCTCAACTTATCACCCTCAAACAGATGGGTAGACTGAAGTGGTAAATAGAAGTTTGGGAAGTTTATTAAGGAGTCTAGTTACTGAACATCATAATCAGTGGGACCAGATTCTGCCACAAGTAGAATTTGCATACAATGACTCACCAAACAGGAGCACTGGAAGGAGTCCATTCCAAATACTCTATGGAATGCAACCTAGGGGAGTGTCTGAGTTGAGAGACTTGAAACAGGGTGAGATCAGGAGTGCTGGAGCAGAGGATTTTGCTGTGGAGATGGAGCGACTCCATAGCCAGATGAAAGGACAATTAGATAGTTCTAATAAAAAATAAAAACACAGAGCTGATCAACATCGCAAGGAACTTCAATTTGAAGTAGGAGATCAGGTTTTAGCACATCTAAGGAAGGAAAGATTCCCTAGGGGAACATACAACAAGTTGAAGATGAAAAAGATAGGACCCTGTAAGATCTTGAGGAAGTTTGATGCAAATGCCTATGAGATTAAGCTGCCAGATGGTGTGGGCATTTCGCCCATATTTAATGTTTCAGACCTGTATCTGTATAGGAAAGATGACACAGAAGGGTCAGAAGCTCAAGAAAAAATTCAGTGGGAGAAACAGATGCCTGTGGCAGAAAAGACGCAGATGGAGAAAATTGTTGATCAGAGGATTGGCAAGAAGACTAGAAGGAAAACCTATTTTGAGTATCTGGTCAAGTGGAAGGGACACCCAATCGAAGATGCTAGTTGGGAAAATGAAGCTGCTATCCAGAAGCAGGGAAAATCAGTAGAGGAGCTCATGGACAGGAGTCCATGAATTTTTGTCAAGGGGAGTATGATGCAGGAGCATCGTTGGCAAGCGCGCAGAGGCAGGACCATTCAACACGTGAGAGTTCTTCCAGAACTTCAACGTTGGTAGTCGCAGTCGAATTTGAAATTCGCCTTAATTCAGCGCCAGAATTTACCTTTGGAGGCACGCTTGAACCAATGCTGAATTTTACCCTTTGAGGCACACTTTGAAAATCGCAAGCATAGCAGGAGTTTCCACTATGACTCTGGAGTGCGACTATACTAAGAGAGCATAGGATGAATTCTAGAGTAGGCATGTAGCCAGGGAAAAACCCTAGAAATAATTTTAAGTTAAGTAGAAGTTTGTACACCCAGAAGAGGGCGGAAATACAGAGATAAATCTATTGTAAGAGAGAACCGCGAGTTAGTAGGAGATCTCAGTTTTTGGGTTACTATAATTTGAATGTATTTGATAGCCGTCTCGGCACTTGTGAATAGAACAGAAGGAAAAATTGATCCAAATGCGTGTGTGTGAAGATTATTTGCAATTTTTCTGTTATTTCTGTTTTCATGAACAAGTGAATGAATCTCCACAGAGGAGAATGGAACTATGACTGTTAGTTTTCAGTTTCAATTGTTTCTCTTCATTTGACGCTTTGCAAGGTGTTTATCGAGCCAGAGAGGAACACAAGGAAATCGGGAGGAATTTCTCTACAAGAAGTACCGTGAATCTGAGTTATCGAAATCCCTCAGACGCAAGGAGGGCGCGAGAAATCGAGGTCTGAACCAGATAAAGCTCAGGAGGGGTAACACGTCGGAAAGTGTTATCGAGATTTAATAACCCATTCCTCGGAAGAAGCGGAGGCTGAGCCTTCAAAGACTTAGAAAATTTTCTAAGTCCGAAACGAGTAAAAGCTCAGGAGGAAGAATGTCGTCGAGCGTTGGATCGCGGTGGAGAATCCAGTGGACCGCCCGATTTGAGGTAGGAGCACAGACTTTAACACTGTGTAAATCTAGGAGAGGAGATCTCGAAGATCTGAATGGACGATGGAGAACTCTTGAGGAGAGTCATAAAATACAGTAAGTCGTTGGATCAAGTAGAGTTGCAAGGAGGTCAGTGACGGGGAAGAGATCTGACTGTAGATCTGGAGGGCGTTGTGAGCCATTGATCAAGTGCCTCGAGCTTTTTACATTTCGACATTTCGACATTGTAACACCCTGTTTCCCCCAGTCTGTAAAAATAACTATACTGGCTAAGAACTATGGCAAACTCAAAAATGTGAATGTGTGATGTGAATGGACCTTGTGGAAAAGGTCGATGAATGTAAATAATATGACTGCTGAGAGGGGAAGGTGCTGAAAAATAGACCACGATGGCTGAAGAAAGGTGGTGGAAGGCACCTGGAAAGGTGGCATTAACTTCCACCGAAACCAATACCATATTTGGACTTCATTGGCCTAGAGAACCAAGAG
>ML803679.1:72329-85193 GCA_009831015.1 Picea engelmannii
GAAACGAGCACCCCTCTCAGCAGTTGCAATCACATCTGGTGTTATTTCTGATAAGTGTTTTACATTTTTCATCTTGAAATTTATATGCTGACATGTATGCTCACAGTCTGTGCAGTTTTATGAATGGTTTGAGTATAAGACTGTCTGTGTAGTGTTTTGATTTAGAAATGGTGGTTGCACGCTTATAATGGAAAGACTACGTATGGATTATGTTTTATAAATCGATATTTATACACATATTGAATTAATTCAGACTTCAAGTATGTTCTCGGGAAATCTATACCCTTATCCGTCTCAGGTAATACCCTGGATAGATCTCCCCATAGAGACACCCTTCTTAGAAAGCTCACCAAGAACCCAGAAAAAGGATTTGAAGGCGCAAGTCTTAGTAACCCTGTACGAGGAAGAATGATCCTCTTGAAATCCTGAAATAACAGTGAAGGAATACCGTGTTTGCTTCGCAAGAGTCGTCAAGGAGGCATTAGACGGTTGGAATTCTCCGTGGAGAATTCGTGAAGTCCCGAGAGCCGTCAGATCTTGCAGAGGAGCAGGGGAGTTACGGTAAGCCTATTTTCAAGTTTTAAGTTTGGGAGAAATCAGACCATAGGATCTGGGTTGACAAGGACCAATGGATCACTCGTGAAATTTCATTTCCTAGATTCGCGAGTTGAAGGGTTAAAACCCTTGCCTCAAGATGCGCGAGGTCGCGAAAGGCGAAGTCCCGAAGGGGTGAAAGGATTTGTGTGAGCCAGTTATTGGTGAAGTGCATCAGAACTCGGTATTTCAGGGTTTCGTGGGTTGAAGAACCGAAAGATTAGCATCAGGATTCGCGAAGTCGCGAAGTCCGAAACTCCAAAAAGGCGGGAAGTTCCATTGTGGGACCCGCGTTGACGACGTGTCGGAATTTCGACATTTCGACATATTGGCGGATAGAAGGTCGAGACTTTTGTCCCGAAAATCCTGAAGTCACGAGTTGCGATAAGGAACAACGAGGAGTTCAGGATCTCGGCACTTCGGGTGTTGGGATACAAAGGAGGTAGCGCTTCGGAAAGCGAAGTCGCGAAGTGCCGAAGCTGGGGATGAGGGACATGTGGTAGAACAACAAGGTGGGCCCATGCGATAGATAGGCGGACACGTGTCACCTAGTGAAAGGAGTCAACACCCATTGACCTCTCGTGTCTCGGGGATTCATGAGATAAGGGAACAAGAGTTCAACCCTTCGACTTGCAAAGTAGCGAGTAGCGAGAACGTGAGAGGGAAATCTGACATCACTTCTCGGGGATTCGTGAGATAAGGGAACGAGAGTTCAACCCTTCGACTTGTGAAGTCGCGAGTAGAGAGAACGTGAGAGGGAAAGCTAACATCGCTTCTCGGGGATTTGTGAGATAAGGGAACGAGAGTTCAACCCTTCGACTTGCGAAGTCACAAGTAGTGAGAACGCGAGAGGGAAAGCTAACATCGCTTCTCGGGGATTTGTGAGATAAGGGAATGAGAGTTCAACCCTTCGACTTGCGAAGTCGCGAGTAGCGAGAGGGAAAGCTAACATCGCTTCTCGGGGATTAGTGAGATAAGGGAACGAGAGTTCAACCCTTCGACTTGCGAAGTCACGAATAGCGAGAACGCGAGAGGGAAAGCTAACATCACTTCTCAGGGATTCGTGAGATAAGGGAACGAGGGTTCAACCCTTCAACTTGCAAAGTGGCGAGTTGCGAGAGGAGCTAGCATGAAGCTTAGTCGATGGTCACACGTGGAGGGCGTTGACAGAGGAGAGCTATATCCATTTCATGATCTCAGGTATCGCGAGATTGGAAAAGAAGAGTCGGGAGCCTTGACTCATGAACTCGTGAGTTGTGACAAGTACCTTTTGGGGTTAAGCCTTGGTCATAGTGCTGTGGTTGCTTGGAGAGGGTGGAGCTCGAGCCTAGTGCTGCTCGCACAGGGGGGCTTCCGAAAGGAGATTCCAGCTGGGAATCAAAAGAAGCCGTTTCGGCTCATAAAAGAAACTAATCGATCCTTAAGATCGGGAGGTTGCGCAGAGACTCTTTTGAGGCAGAGGTGGCATCTGCAGCCTGTGCTAAGCCCCGTAGGGTTTCGGGGATTTTGTCCCTCGAGAAAAGGCGAAAAATCTACTACGCTGTAGCGGGGTTGTGACAGGAATTTCAACAACCGGGGATTCCAAGGAGCAGGGATACCCCTTGTACCCTGATTTCACAAACTACGAAACCCGAAGGAATAGCGCTGGAAGTTGAGCCTAGCCGGAGGTCATGACTCTTGGTCGTGTGCTGTGGGAGCTCACGCTTGACGCTTGGAAAAGTCAACTAAGAATTTGTGGGGTACCTGTGTGTTCGTTCGAAGGGTTACAATTTGGAACCAGAAGAGCCATTTCGGCTCCAAAACTAGAAGATCCTGACTGGGAGGTCGCGCAGCCCTTAAGAGGGATAGGGGGTCTGCATCATCAATCATGCTCAAACCTGTAAGAAGTCTCAAACAACAACATAAATATCAAATAATAACTAGATCTGATACTCCAATCTACAAGGGGGTCCCACCTACTAGTATTATATATATCGTTAGCTTATAATAATAAGCTTTAGCAATCCTTTGTGGGCAAAATCCTTGTTGCGATTTTTATCGTCAACAAACTGGTGACTCCACAGGGAAATTTGTTTTCAACAGATTTAGAACTCAGAACTCATGGTTTCGCAGACCAAGACAACATGTCAAGAAGATATAACCAGGATGATTATGCAACAGGGGGAGGTGAGCAGATTTAATGGAAAAATGACCGGAAATTTGGGAATAACTCATGAAAAATGTTACGTATGAGGGGTTTTACCACTGTGTACATAATTTTTCAACCAAATCTGCTCTTTACTTCAGGGAGAAAAAATATTTACTTGCTCTCTTAAATTCTCAAATGGATTAAGAAAAGGAAAGCATAAGCGGGAGATAACCCATTTTTTTTTATAGAGACAACAATGAAAGCAGATAGCAAATTCAAGTGCTTTCAGGGGAACATCGTAACAACTGTGCAATCTTGATTGTTATTGACTAACAATACCTTGCAGGAGTGTCACTGTGGCAGAACTAATCCAACATCTTATTCTTAACCAAAATCAATTAAAAGACAAAAAAGTAATAAAAATCATAACATAATTAAAATTGCGGAATTCAAAACAACAGAGATAACATGACAGAAATGTAAAATCAACATGAAATGATTAAAATCAGAAAGAAAAAATCAAACTACTGTAAATCCGAAATGAAAAATAGTGATAAAAAAGAAAGCAGAGCTAGACTACTAATATACAGAAAATCCAAACAACATTAGAACTTTTCATGTTGGTTCCACATGATGTTTCAAGTGAGAATCGTTAGTGTTGTAGGAAAAAAATCGCTCCCGTAAATCTTTTAGAATGTAAGAATTAGTACCCAAGACAAAAGCGATCTTGAAAGGACCCAACCATAACACTTGAAAGTCCGAGGTAATAATTAGTCCTTTAAAGAATACAATGAGATTGTCAAGATAAATATGAATACTAATCAATTCGTCAGGAGTTATTTGCATATGTCCTTTAAAAGTGGTACTTGCATCAGGTAATCTAGAAAGCGTATGTTCATAAGTCACGGTACCCCAATTAGTGATAAGAGTGGTTTTGTGAGCATCTGCCCTTTTTCCCTTGATTTGATTGTAACCCAAAAAAATGTCAAGTAAGGGCCTCATATGTGATCTTATCATTCGTTGAAGAACGATTTCCATATTAGGGGGAGGGAAGGGATTTTTCATAATAGCCCGATTGAATGTGTGAAAATTAATGTAGAAGTTGATATGATCAGTGACCTTTGGAACATGTACCAATTTGGAAACCCATTCAGGGTACTTGATCGAAAAGGTGAATATAGCCTTCAAGAAATTTTCCAAGTCCCTTTGAATAGTTGCTTTCAATGCAGGGTTAATATGGATTTGTTTTTGCCTAACTGGTTTCATTCCTTCCTTGATGGGGATAGCATGTTGTATAAGACCAGGATCAAAACCACAAAGATCCTCGTAAGACCAAGAAAAAACATCTTGAAATCCACCAAGTAGCTTGGCAAACTGAATTTTTTCTTCACCAGAACATTGGGCACCTATTTAAACATTCTTTGGAGACTCGGGTCTCCCAATGTTCAAAGAGATGGTTTCACCCACCTTCCTTTTTGACTCCTCTTGTTTCTGTTTTTCTTTATTGCCTACATCACTCGATGAAAACGAACTCTCTAGAGGAGTTAAGCCCTTAGGAATCTTGTTATCTTCTATGGATATAATTTCCTTGGGCTTAAAAGGTTCATTTTGAATGAAAGAACAAATTCTCTTATCGTTAGGGAAGACCTGCCAAGATTCTATATTGTCAGGGACATGTGGGTGATATAGAGATTGAGTAGGAGAGGCTGCAAAAACAGCTAACTGATCAACCATTGAGTTCAATTCCCTGTTAACATGAGTGATGTTGAAAGATAATAGGTTCGAGATAAGTGCCCAAATAGTTTGGGTGTATCGTTTCATCAACTTGTTGCTAGGGGAGTAAATCTTACGTACAAGGTTCACAACAAGCTCGGAGTCCCCAAAAACTAAAAGGTGACCACAACCAAGATTATAGGCATTTTCGATGCCTAATAATAAAGATTTGAATTCGGTGACATTGTTCATGCAAGCAAACTCCAGCCTATAAGAAAAGTTATGGATTTTTCCTATAGGAGAAATCAAGACAATGCCAACTCCATTCCCTTCATTTGAGCATGAACCATCAAAGTGCATGTGCCACATACCATCATCTAAATCAATTTATTCCAAGGGAATGTTATCCTCCTCAACAAAGATGGAATACACTCCTAGGTGCTCTTCTATATAGTTTACATTAGGATGTGGGACACTCTCTATGTAAGGTGAAATCCTTCCCTCTCTAAGGACTATAATGTTTTTACCATTCCGAGGAATAGATAAATGTGTTCCGTAGAGTGAGAGGTATCCACTTGTTAAAGCTTGCCAATCTCTTCCCAAGATGATTGAGTAATTTCTTATTGGCATATCAATTACCTGAATACTAAGGGTTGTCCTTATTTCAAGGTCTATGCACAAAACTAAGGTCACATCTTTAATCTCGCCTATGGTTGTTTGTTGTAGACTATTATAAGAGAGCATGCTTCTGGTGTTTTGATTTATATAAGACAAGCCTAACTCTTCTATAATAATCTTCGACATCACACTTGGGGCCAAACCGCCATCAATGAGGCAACAATGGGTGATCTTATCCATAATCTTTTTAGAAATATAAAAGGGCGATTTTTTATAGGGTATCTAAAGTTATGTACACCTACTTTATTTACAAACGAATCCTCTTTCTTTACCTCTTCAGAGAGGTTGACTACAACATAATATTTTCCTTCCATGAATTGTTTTAGATGCCTCTATTGTTCCGAGACGACAACCATGTCCAGAAGGGTTGCATCTCTTTGATGCTGGCCAAATGATTCAAAATATTGTATTTGGAAGAGGGGAGAGGGGAAGTTGTTTCTTGACTGTCAGGAACCTTAGGAACCTGAACCGTAGCAGCTGGTGAAGATGAGCTTGGGCTAAAATAATTGCGGGGAGGATCATATTTTCCTTTGGGAGTGTAGGATTTGTTCCTAGTATTGCTAATCATGACATCTTCTGGCTCTGCAAAATCTAGGACAACGATGGTAGTTTCTGGTCTTTTACCAAAGATCTTATCTCTGGCATTCTTCCTTACATCACATGTGGCTTCCTCGTGGTGTTCCTCATAAAAGTTACACCAACTTTGGGGCAATATAGCTTTAGGCTGAAAATTATTTTCAATTGGATTCCTAAAGGGGGTTGCAGAAGAGGATGAAGCTCCAGGGGTGAGATGGGAGACAATTCCTTTTCGCTCATATTCTATCATACGATTATTCATATCTTGTACTAGCTATAAGAGGGCGGACATGTCTACCTGTTTAACTGATTCTCCTTGGGGAAGACCTGTTCTTTCAAGCTGTTCTTCATACTCTAAACAAGTATGTAGAGCGGAGCCAAAATTATCAATGGATTTTTCCTCAAGCCTATGATGGTAGGGGGAAGGTAATGCATTGTAGTAATGCATGAAAGTGGCTTGGTTATGAGTTTGAATAGGTTTGGGGATTTGATTGTATAACTTAGTGAAACACAAGTTGAAGGACTTGATGGTTTCACCATCCTTATAAGTGATGTTATTGTACTCCATTAATTGCTCAGATGGATTTTTGATTGCCCATAGGTGGATCTGAACCAATAAACTAACTCCTCCCAAGTAGAAAAAATCTTAGGAGGAAGGTCAAAGAAATTGGCTGCATCCCTCCCTTCCAAGGAATTGACGAATAAGCACATGCAAGTATCATTGTGATTGGACCCTATGTTGTGACAAGCATTAGAAAATGCCACAAGGTGTTCATTGGTAGTGATAATGTTATTTCCCGAAAACCTAGGAATGTGCTTTTTGAATTTAGGAAGTGGACGAGTAGCAGGTGCTAGGTTAATAGGAGAGGACACATGCCGCGGTGTGGTTGTGACGTCTTCTTCAAACTGAAAAAGCCCATACTTTTTAATGACTTTGGTGGGATTTGTGGTAGACTAGATAGGGATATGGTGGCTATATAAGCTACCAATCACTGATGAAGATGAATACTGAGAGGAGGAAGCACTTCCAGTGCCACCAGAGCCACCACTAGATGCCATCTTGTGGATGATAGGTGACAGATAAAAAGACGAACTTGAAGAATCAGACAAAGTTCTCCTTAGAGCACTTTTCTAGGTTGACAACACAACGCTCCTTCTTCCTATTTCAGCAATAGGATTAATTTCAGGTGATAAGCCTCTTCTTCTTCTAGAAACGCGAGAGTCTAAGGACATGAAAGTAAGGCCAAAACTGAAGGATCAAGAAGGTTACATTTGATTTTTAGGCCATCTACGTCTAGCTTTCCAACGTTCTTGGGAACTAATATCTCATTCAATTGTTGCCCATTTAAGCTCAACACGAGTATTGGCAGTGTCTAAAATGGTGTTGAACAGATTCAAAGCAATGCTGATCCAATCTTGAAGATCGGGCTCAATATTGGGCTGCCTTGCAACAAGCACAGTCATTAAGAAATAAAACAGTCAAAGAATTAATATAAAAAAAATAGATGTATTCGATGCTAATCAAGCATAAAAATTAACCAGAGAGATATTGAATATCTCCCCAATATGGTCGCCAAATAAATGTTGAGGAGAATATATGAAATAATCTTACTCAAGCATTTTCAGATTCTGCTTGGCTAAAGCAAAATAGACGGGAATATCACCCTACGTCTATAGCCATCAAAATTAATATCCTAACTCACAAGTATTGATTACAAGTGCTTAGGCTGGTTTTTATAAATAAAATCTTGCTAAAAAATTCATTATTTATGTGTTTTTTCTGAACATAACAGATGTTGAAATAAATATAGAGACAGAAGTAAAGACACCAAGTCGATAATCAAGACATATGAGACATAAAGCAATCCTTTATTTCATTCTCTTTACAAGTCATTCTCTTTACAAAATTTCGTGAAGAAGTTTTGGACCAAAGTCAAACTTAGATGTCCCTGATGAAACATACAAAAGGACCTCTGATAGAAAATAAAGAACTGAACTATAAAAGTTGGATCATCTTGCCACAGATTGTTGCCCACTCAACTCTGCACAATAGCCTTTGTCAGTCATGAAAACTAATTCACAAACAAACAAGTCTACACAAACTATGAAAGATAGATCAACACCTTTGAAAAACAAGTGTCTGAATGATGTAATGCAACCCTGAATCTTGCTGTCTACAATAAGACCCCGCTATCATAAAAAAGAATTAGGCTTTTGATAAATTAAGGAATGAATGAAAGCTGAACTATCTCAACACAAACTCAAAGAGCAAACCTTAGTATGATTCTCCTTCTATCCTCCTCTTGTTCCTCCCTTTCCTCTTTCCTTTAAGCAAGTAGAATTAATTGAAGTAGTTGAACTACTTCATTAGTTAAGTTAACTAAAAACTCAACCAACTTTTTAGTTAGGGGGAAATGTAATAAATCATAATAAGGGTTTTAAATAAATAATAACTACTAGGCGRGACCCCTTGTGACTCCCCTTTAACTCTTAACAATCATAACATAACTAGTTAATTAAACAAAAACATTCCTCCTTGTGACTCCCATCATCACATTCATGTTTGACAATTTATCTCATTGATATTTGAAATTATTTTCAAAAATATATTACTCATATATCCAAAAAAAGCATGCTGTCCAAAACTTCTGAAATCAAATATTATCAACAATAAGTAAAATAAACTTAAAATCCATATTTTCCACTCTGAGATGCAATTTTTCCCTTGTTGTTGTTGTCACCTTTTGATCTCTTTGAATTTGCCTTTGGTTGTGTTGAGCCTTTAGGCTTAATCTCGCTGATCACATGAGAACAATCGTCCCTCAAATTCATCCACGAGGACACAGATTTATCAGAGCCATTGGAGGGTGAGGAAGGGGCAACAATGGATTTTCCTTTGTTAGGGGCATGGTGGGCCTCAATTTTCAACCTTTTGCTAGCATGTGAGGACTAAAATGGTGAGTGGATAGGGGCATCTTGGACAATTTGATTGATAGGTGGGGAAGTAGGTAAAGATAGATTGGGCCAACTACAATGTTGGGAAACTGTCGAGTGGACACTCTCTTGCCATCCATCATTTTCTGGAACCTCGGGTTACAATGAGGCATGAGGGGGCACAGGAATACTAGGGGCTTGTGGAGCTTGGAAAGGAGGCCTCTCAGGCCTGGGTTGGACCATTCCTTGCCCAATCCAATTAAAAAACCTAGCCTGAAATAGTTGTCCTAACTCTTGTGAGTCGACATCAAAGTGAATTGAGAATCTAGGCCTTCTAGGGCCCCTGTTCCATTTACCTCTTCCTCGGTTACCTCTGCCATTTCTACCTTGGCTGAAAAAGATCATTCCTGTATGCATGATTGATTAGCAAATAGTTCCTTTAACAACCATACATGACAATTCTTGTAAAATATGAAATAAATTTTGGCTCAACAACATATTAGACTCATGCAATCCAATCCATACAAATTGTTTAATCATTGTCAATGAGCATGGGGTGAACAAAGGTTTTGGGATATGCAAGGGGTTTGTATTGAGCGGAAAAAATGTTAAAATGAGGGGAAAAAGAACACGGTTACTGCTCATTGATAACAACAATCAACTGAAATGTAAACCAAAGAACGTATCACTGTAATCCATCCCTATGATCTTAAACTATCACAATACATGGATTCTCTTAACTATAATTAAATTTTAGGAACAAGGAGTGAGTAATGAATATGGGAAGGCAAGGGGATTTTAATTAGCGAAAAGTGAAAAAAATGGTAGGGGAAAATATCAATTACTGTTCGAAAAATTAATTAAGTAATTCCATAAAAAATTCTATATTAAAAGCAAAAGATCCAATACTAACCAAACAATCACTGTAATCAATTAAAAAACTATTGTGTATAATTCATTATTTCTGTGTATTAACTTGCTCACTGTTTGCAATTAAATCTTTAACACAATGTCATCAAACCCAAAATAATATGCTTTCCAAAACAACCCGTATAAGAGTTATGTTTCTTCCCATTTGTCCCATTAAATATTAAAAAAAAATCTAAATGAACACACAGTCACTTGTTTCCACTCTGTTCCATCAAAATATCAACCACTATCCATGAATTATTTCTTCAACTCAAACACAGAGACAAAAATCGTGCAAAAATTCCATTCCTCTAATCAATTTAATAATCAAATTGCAACAAAACCATACTGTTATAAAACCCGTGCCCATCTCTGATGGTGTAATCAAATGATATCCATAACATATATAGTGGACAACCACGCCATAACTATCACGATTTTAAATTGCAATACTCTCTATTGGCAATTAAAACACACAATAACAACAACCCTTATTTCCACCTATATCATGCTGTAGGAAACACACAACCCAGTGCATAAAGCAAAGAGGCATATTCCTGATCAACCATAAAACAATGATGAGTCAACAATCCAACTGTTACAACACAAGTGGAAGCAACTGCGTGCCCACTTCATTACTCAAATCAACCAATTAACCATGCTGAACTATCAAATCAATTGTCATAATGAAAGGATACAATGGTTACAAACCAATCACAAAAACCATTGTTAATGTTATTAATCAGGGACAACCAATAATCAACCACTGTTGACGATACTCCACCAAATCATAACAGTCGACCATGTGCCTGACCAAAAATAATTGGTTCATTTACCAAAATCTGGCTTAAGATAATCAAGGGTGGGCTTTGAGTAACCAACACAGGGAGGTTGGAAACGACCACCAACAACAGGTGAGAAACATTCGGGAAAACACGATGGACACATAGGCCATACCACCCATAGCTTTGCAAGACAAGGAGAGAGTTCAACATGGAGGAGAGATTATGAACATAGGAGCAGAGGTCCCTCATGGGCCAATAAATAACATCTAGAACACGCAGAGCATAACCCTCACAGTTTTCCCCAATCAACCCAAGTAATGCTGATATAAAACAGAGCCATGAAATAGAAATCAACCTTAAAGCAAGCCCCTTGGCATAATAGCCATCATAACCAAATACATAGACACCAATAGTATAAACAAGACCATACCCAGGTGAAACGATATACAGTGACACAAGGTGGTTCGAAATCAAACCCAACAACCCCTAACAACAATACGACCAAGCGAGGTAACAAGAACTATGTGGAGACAACTGGTCAAGTCTGGACCGAATGAACCCTCCAAAAAAAACTCATAAGGACAACAGAGAGACTTCATGGATTCTACCACTCAGAATAATTAATGAAACTATGACTTCAACCATCGTTTTCCATTTAAAATGAAAACCACACAACAACCATTCCAGAGAAATATCACAAGTTTACATAGTTTCAAGTCTCAAGAAAAGAACAGACCCATACATCACCGAGCCAACATCTATTTCATAACTAGAGCGGGTTCATGGATGGCGAAAAAAACATACCTGTAACCAAAAAAACCTTAAAAACAAGAGCTTGGCCGAGGATTTCTTCCTTTGCCTGAAAATCAGAGCTTAACCACAGCGAAACACAATTGAACAATAACCAAGCTAGGGTGACGACTAGTGGGAGAGGTTCGGAGTGACGTGCAGTAAATGCATGTCACTTCCATCCTCTATTCATTCAATTACTTAGTACACGCCAACCAACCATCCATTAATCCATCCAATTAATCCATGCATTGAAACCAACATCCCCTTACTTGCCAAATGCACCAACCTATGTCACATTAACCATTGCCAACCATACCATAACACATATCATATGTGTTTCCATATAACTCAATAAATCGTATAGCTACTAACTTTGTTATCTAGGACTAACAACAATCCTTTAATTTCAATGCATATATAGTAGCATAGTTTAGTTTCTTCCTTAGATTTTTCCATATTTATTTTATCCTTTTCCATGACTAACCTATGTTTTGTGCAAGTGTAATATGTAATAGATCATGGTGCAAATAGCACGGACATAACAATTCACATAAAACCTCACGACATGGAATTGAGAATTTAGAGTAAAGAAACCCACACATAGCACGAATTATCCATCACCCATTTGTTGTGAGTAGAACCAACATTTGAACATCAATCATGCTCAAACCTGTAAGCAGTGTCGAACAACAACATAAATATCAAATAAGAACTAGATCTGATTCTCCAATCTACTAGGGGGTCCCATCTACTATTATTATATATATCGTTAGCTTATAATAATAGGCTTTAGCAATCCTTTGCGGGAAAAATCCTTGTTGCGATTTTTATCATCAACAAATTAGTGACTCCACGGGAAAATTTGTTTTCAACAAATTTAAAACTCAGAACTCATGGTTTCGCAAACCAAGACAATAGGTCGAGAAGATATAACTAGGAAGATTATCCAATAGGGGGAAGTGAGTGGATTTAATGGAAAAATGACCAGGAATTTGGGAATAACTCATGAAAAATGTTACGTATAAGGGGTTTTACCACTGTGTGCATAATCGTTCAACCATAATCTACTCTTTACTTCAAGGAGAAAAATTATGGACTTGCTCTCTTAAATTCTCAAATGGATGAAGAAAAGGAAAGTAGAAGCGGGAGATAACCTATTTTTTTTTTATAGAGACAACAGTGAAAGCATATAGCAAATTCAAGTTATTTCAGGGGAACATCGTAACAGTTGTGTAATCTTGATTGTTATTGACTAACAATACCTTGCAGGAGTGTCACTGTGGCAGAACTGATCCAACATCTTATTCTTAACCAAAATCAATTAAAAGACGAAAAAACAATAAAAATAATAACATAATTAAAATTGTGGAATTCAAAACAGCTGAGATAACATGATAGAAATGTAAAAGCAGTATGAAATTATTAAAATCAGAAAGCAAAAATCAAACTACTGTAAATCCGAAATGAAAAATAGTGATAAAAAAGAAAGCAGAGCTAGACTACTAATATACAGAAAATCCAAAGAGCGTTAGAACTTTTCACGTTGGTTCCACGTAATGTTTCAAGTGAGAACCGTTAGTGTTGTAGGAAAACAATCGCTCCCGTAAATCTTTAAGAATGTAAGAATTAGTACCCAAGACAAAAGCGATCTTGAAAGGGCCCAACCATAACACTTGAAACTCTGAGGTAATAATCGACTCTTTTAAGCATACAATGAGATCGTCAAGATAAATATGAATACTAATCAATTCGTCA
>ML803679.1:98962-145806 GCA_009831015.1 Picea engelmannii
TTTATGTGTTTTATATTTAGTATATGTATTTGATTTCAATTTGTTATTTTTTCAGCACAATATGCCTTATGACTGGGTATTAGAGATATAAGGATTACCCATGTAATAAAGTCACCTGAGTGACTTTAGGTTAAAATATTAGGGTTTTCATCTTTTAGGGTTTGGGTCTCTCAAGCTATTTATAAGAGTGAGGACCCTCATTGTAATATTGTATTGTTCAATAATAATAACCTTCAGTGTTTATGGAGATCATGTTTTTGGTATCATAACCCTACCTAGGGTTGCTTTGGTTCTCGTAATAAGGGTTGACCACCTCCTTATAGTATCTTAAAATATTTTATCCTCTAATTCTTTATTGCACCATAGACTCTCCTTAAATTTAGATGCAATAATATTTTTAATATTATCAATATTTTGCAGGATGACTTCTTCCTTTATTTCCCAATGATTTAGCCAAGACTTGACATATTTATGCCATCCTCGCTTGAGCTACAGGTGGTTTTGGCTGGAGTTTGAAGTAATTTTGGGGAGCCTCTTTTCGTTCATGTTGTTTATCTTATTATTGTACATTAAGTACCTGATCATAGCCATGCTCTCAATGGGGGAAAGACTCACTTCTATGAGGAGGATAGGATAGGGCATGTTGACTTTAATTTTGAGATTCTAAATTATAAAATACTTTTGGATCTACTATATCTTTCTCTAGGATTCTCTAGAGACACTGCATCCCCAAAATTCACATCCATATGAGATAACAAGAGTGACGAGAGTCTCAAAGAATATATTTTTCTTATCTGATAGCCAAATGTCCACTAATTTACAATTTTTTTCAAGCTCACAATAAAATTTCCATCCTCCATTTACCCTTTTCTCAATGCAATAGTTCAAATTGAGCTTGTAATGAATATTGATTCTAAGATATTTGTATGAAGACACTTCCTCCAAGTTGTTGTTGTCATATATGAAAGTATCATTGGTGATATTTTTGGATTTAATTATCATAAACTTTGTTTTGTCAATGTTCATAGTCATACCCATACTAGATAAAAACTCCTTGAGAATTGTTAGTTGCTTACTAAGGTCATAGATAATTCTTGTCATAAGAACAATATCATCAGTGTAAAGAAGAAGGATGATGACTATACCAAGGAAATTCGGGCTAATACAACTTGCATCTTCCAAACAATCTTCTAACTTGTCAATATATATGCCAAAAAGGGTAGGGGACAAAGGATAACCTTGCTTGACTCCTATATTATAGTTAATTTCTTTTGACCAACCCTCGGTGTTCCTAAATTTGTAAATAACGTTCTTATACAACCTTATCGCCATAACTCTCAAATCAAAAAGAATTTTTCATTGTTCTAACCTATTCCAAAAATTAGTACCTTTCATGTTTTTGATTATTTGTTTTTATAACAAAATAATTTAATAATCTAATTTTAAGGTCACGACCAAGCTAGACACCAAATTCGTGTACGATACCCCTTTGTTTATGGGACAAGGTACCCCTCTCTGTGCAATTGTTTGACTACTAACATCTACAGAGGTGTACATACCCTACCCCCCTCTGGATTTGAACATGTGACCTCCTAGGAGGAAACACATCTTCTTAACCATTAAGCCCACTCAAATAAGAATAAAATCTAAAAAATAATCAATATAAAAAAATTGTTATGAAAAATGCTTCTGTTAATATTTACTTCGTTTAAGCCTTTTTATTATTCTTTTGTATAATGAAACATTGCAAATATATCAACAAAAGTTGAATAAAAAAAGGATAAATCTAAAGGTATAGACTAAATATCAAATATATTTTTGTTCATATAAAATGCTTTTTATTAAAACTATAATGAACAAAAGTTCAACATTTTTCACTTATTTTACTTATTGATGTTTTTGGAACCATATAAAACAAGTGTTGCATGGCAACTTAGTCCATGCCAGACAAGTTTTATGATCTGGATAGTTATATCCATATGTTATATGGAAGCGAACATTAGTCCTCTGAGTAAGAAGTATTTTGGCTTAACATTCATCGATTGGCCACTTTTAAGTCCCCACCTATGAGAAAATAAAAGATAGACGTGCGATATGACTTACCATGAGATGCGAATGTTGACACACCCACCATCCTTTGCAAGGACCGAAGCGTTCCCATCATTTGGTGTGATGGTGTTTTTGGTCTACCCCTGGATGGTCATTGTCGTGGAATCCCCACTCGCATCCATGGCCTGAATAGAACATGCAGGGTTGGCCAACAATTTCTTTTGTTTGTGAATTGGACTCATTGAGTGAAGTTTTAATTGTATTTGTCATCAGAATCTGGTACGTATGAATGACCTCAACTTTCTGGGAAACTTTAAATGCAAAGCTCCCTCACTTTTTTCCAAATATCAAATGTGATATGTATTTCATTAATTAATGTTTTGGTGTCATGAAATTAGAAAAAAGTTAGGGTTATCCCTGCTTTGTTTTGAGTGACGAACAATCAGTGCCAACCGTGACATAATAATACGACATGGACAAGACAGAGCCATCGATCGAGTTGGAGTAGTTGAATTAGGATGTTTAGATAGAGATTTAGTTTAATCTAAACTTTAAAGGCTTTGGCGCATCAAATCCCTCGTAGAATAATTAGGAATAACTCACACGTTGCAACAATTTTTAGAGTTTTAGCTGGATGGGCTGGAGTTGAGGCTGGACTAATCTTTGCAGTACAAATTTTTATCATCGTGATGTATTTCAAGGCGCACGATGAATTAAGAGGTAAAACACTTTTTCCCTCAATTAGGGCATATAAAATTTGAAAATTGAGAACATTGCAAACAAATCTTTAGCGAAAATATTTGAAAGACAAGTTGTTTGCATTTACCATTTCCTAAAATTCATACATTGTTAATAATATAGATTTTATTATTATTATTAATACATTATTAACAGGAAAAAATATAAGTTATTATTATTTTACATGTGGTTCATGGCGCCGAAGAACAATACTCGCTACATCCACAGAAAACCCCTCGAAAATCCATGAGAGAACGTGGGGAGGCCGAGCAATTTCAAAATATTGGGGGCTCAACAACAAGAGTATCTTATAGACCCATTTAAGGACATCACACGTCACTTACAAGGAATTGAACCCGGGTGAGGAGGGTAACAACCATTCCTCCCAACCACCCAAACTGCATCCAATGGACATAAGTTATTATTATTATTAATACATTGTTAATAGGAAAAAATATACAGGTTGTTAATACATTGTTTATATTTGACAAAGGAAAAAATACATAATGGATATTGAGATGGTGATCCTCGTGGCATGACGAACAATTTAATGCCATTATAACTCCATGAATATGGAATGTATAACAACATACATTGTTAATATTCGACAAATAAAGTCCCTGAGGTGTAGGACAGTCGGTGACGAAGTGTGTTGTTAAGGCGCTCTGTGATGTTAAAGTCATTGGTTCGAACTTGCGGGGACAAAAAATCCAGCCATGTTAAGGGTTGGTGTGGCTCAGGCCGGGTGCGTTCCCTGAGTGATTTTGACGGCTTAGATGCCCCTAAGTCATGGTTTCTTAGCCACAGGTTAGTCCCACATGTCATGGAAAAACTAACAAACAAAAAAAAATATTCGACAAAGAAAAAAATACATAATGGAGATTGACACGGTGATCCTCGGCCTCAAGAAATAAATGATATGATAAAAATTTTAATGCCATTATAAATTCTTAACAAAGGAATGGAAAACAACTTTGAATACACACCACCACTAGGCCAATAATGCTTCAAAGTTGAGGTCTAATCAAATTGGAGAAAAAAATATTTAAATAAAATTTATTATTGCAGTCCTCCTATGTTTAATTTTGAATTTTTTTTTTATAGTCAAACTACCAATTAATAAGTAGTCAACCAAGAGACTCATTGCTACAGTCCCTTCGGTAGGGACTAATAAGATAAGAATTCAAATAAAAAGATGACAAAATGATGAGACATGTCCTAATATCAAAATATATCATCAATATATATCAACTCATTGTTTTTTGAATCTTATAAAATGAGATAAGAATTTGAATAAAAAGATGAAAAAATTATGAGGCATCTCCTAATACCAAAAGAGATCATCAATATATTCCAGTGTAGATCCATTTAACTCTGGATCTATCATGCGTCGAGAGAGATCAAATCCCTCGAGGTGCAAACCTCCTTTTAGAGTGAAAAAATTGAGGAGAGGTTTGCACCTCGAGGGATTTGATCCCTCTCGGTGCATGATAGATCCAAAGTTAAATGGATCTATGATGTTTCCAGTCACAGGAAAGAACACATATTTTTTATATGATAATCTTTATCTATATGCATATGTTTAATATGAAGTTGACACTTTGAAATTTACATTATTATGAATCTGAATAATAACAAAGTAACAATTTTTAGTGATGAAGATGTTGAATAGTAACAAAATGGAATGGTTAAGATACATCATATCATTAAGAAGTGATATGAGGAAGATATTGAATAACTCATATTACATAGTAATTGATCTTAATCTATCTTCTTGATCCCCTTTTCTCTTAGACATGATTGCACTAAAAGTGACCCCTTTAGGAATTTTAGGGCTCCTGAATTTTCACATTTTATATATCTATAATCGTTTTAATGTGCAAATATTTTAATACATAAATCACACGTAACCAAACAAAGTATAGTACTTCAACTTGTAATATATGTTCTGAAATTAGTTTTCATTGTGTTATTGCTAAATTCATTTCACTAATTTGCACTATCTCACAATTGAAATGAATATATAGGATTAATTTGATTCATATCATTTCTTCAATCAATTAATGAGCTGAATATTTTTTCATAGTATTATCTCTGAAATCAATGCACCCTATTATTCAATGTTATATCATTATCATCGAAATCAATGCACCCTATTGTTTGATGTTATATCAATGTTAAAATGAATATGACTACTTAATTATGCTAAATATTTTTTCATTGTATCTCACTTAAATCAATGGATATTAACTACTTGATTATGATAAATCATTTTTCATTGTATCATCACCTAAATCAATGCATATTGTTCTGTATTATGTCATTACTAAAATCAATGTAACTAATTGCTCTAAATCATTTATCATTGTGTCATCAATAATTGAATTGTTTTTTTTTATGTCATTATTGAAATCATAGCAATTAATTGCTCTAAATCATTTTTCATTGTACCATCTCTAAAATAAATGCACCCTATTGTTTTGTGTTATATAGTTGTTGAAATCATTTCGACTCCCTTATTTATCTAAATCCTTTTTTTAATATCATCACTGAAATTAATATGCCCTATTTTAGCGTGTTATATCATTATCACTGAAATCAATGCACCCTATTATTTTAGGTCATATCATTATCACTGAAATCAATGCACCTTATTGTTTTGTGTTATATCATTGTTAAAATGAATACAACTAATTGATTATGCTAAATCATTTTTCATTGTATTGTCACTTAAATCAATGCATATTGTTTTGCATTATGTCATTATTGAAATCAATGCAACCAATTGCTCTAAATCATTTATCATTGTGTCATCACTAAAATCAGTGCATTGCATTATTTTACATTATGTGATTACTTAAATCATTGGTCTAAATCATTTTTTATTGTACCATCTCTAAAATAAAGGCACCATATTGTTTTTCTTTATAGCATTGCTGAAATCATTTCAACTCCCTTATTTCTCTAAATCATCTTTTTAATATTATCACTGAAACCAATATGCCCTATTGTTTTGTATTATATCATTATTGAAATCAATGTGTGTATTCAATGATTGATATTGCATTCTCTTTTAGTTTCCATGATTGGAACATATCAATATTATCAACTCAAACCTTTTGAATTTTGAAACAATCTTCATTTTGATAACCGATTAAAGCATAATTATATATCTTGAGAATCCATTCATTCTCTTCATATTGAAGTATTATCTCAATAATATATTCAATCCCAATATACTTTGACTATGACCCGAAACTAAAAGCCACATGTCTAATCAAACCCTCTATGACGGATGACTGTACGTATGGATTGCTCAAAACAGATGGTACTCTTAGAACTCATGAACTTTTTGGAGAGCTAGCCTATGATATATGCCAATTATATATTGTTCGATATGGGATGTTGAGAAACATGTTGTTGATTCTACCCAAAAAACAAACCCTAACCCTAATTACGATCACATATCATTATTTCTCTATTAAAGATATTAAATGTGGATGGAACCTATTAAATATTAATGGCATGTTGACTTACAAATAGTGCCAATAACTTATTAAATTATCACTATGTATAAATGGTGACAATATGACAGACATCTATGAATTCATGACAGGTATTTCAGGTGATGACTGTTATCTAAGATGGATCTACCCAAAAGATGGTGCGAGACACACTCGATTTGATGAAAGTAAAAATGGATGAGTTCCCTACATTATTTAGTTCTCATTTTATGGAAATTATCGCCTAACCAATTCCTAACATATATACAAACATTCCTCTCTAGTTTCTCTTCCGATTTGAAGTTCATCGTCGCACGCAAATCCCACAACATATGCCAGGTTAAAAATGCTTTTTCATTTTTGCATGATAATGAAACCCGTTCCCGATTGATTATGAGATCCCATTATACAACATGCATTACTAAAGGATACTCATGAAACAAAATTAAAAATTATAAAATATACTCGAGAGACAAAAAATAAAAATTATAAAAGATACTCATGACACAAAATTAAAATTTAAATTGTAAACGTTTGACTAATAATTATCCATTATTTGAGAGATACCATGTAAATCTACATTCTCAGAGATATATATTATGCGGCTAAACATCATTGTCTAATTATAATCATCATAACATGAACATATAGATATATAGTATTTAATTTTTAATACTTTTATATATTATGCAGCTAAAGGTCATTGTCTAACCATAATCATTATCACAAACGCACATAAAAAATATACATTTAAGTTGTTGAGTCTTTCTAAAAAACAAACCCTAACCTATCTATCAACACATTCATTATAAGATTTTTTCGCTTAACGCATTGTGGACGACTCGATGAAATCATTGTCAAATCATATGTTGATTTCTTCAGCAAACACATTACTATGTTGTCAATAGAAACTGTGCAAACAATTGTTAATGGAATTTGTATGTGTTGATCAATTTACAAATATCTGGTTTCCTTCTGAAAATATTTTTGTGCCAATCAATCACAATGGAACCTAACAGTAATGCCCATGCCTTGAAATCATCGACATAACATATATCACCACATTGTGAAAATTGATATTAGAGTTTTCAAACCCTAATCTATTTTCTTTTTTACCTTTTGCAAATTTAATTTTGGTTGAATAATGTAAATTCATTTGCAAGGTGTCATTGGATATGAACTACAGGACCAAAGTTTTGAAATTTTTATCTCTCGAGCATGAAACTATGACTCACACAGGATTTTGGTGCAGAGCAACCTTGAGGACAATGCATTCTTTATAAAAGCTATAGTGAGCTTCTTCACTTTGCAAATGAAGAAATCAAACGACAACTTAGGTTCCATCCACCAAAGTTCCTTTGTAAACCAATTTAAAACCATCAACTTCCATCAAGTTAGCCTCGTTGAATCCATCGGTGCAATCTCAGGGTATGAATAACAATGGTTCCTCCAACTTATTGAGTAAATTACCTTGAGACTAGTTCTACCGCATTAAATGAAAAGAAAAGTTATTTGCCTCCATATGCTAATATGGCATGAATCAATCCATACATACATTTATGGAACATCAACCATATATATCCACAAAACTTCTTTCTATACCTACAAACAACATAAGATTGAGGACAAAGTATTTACCTATTTATAATTCGCAATCACAGATGACTTCATAGCACAACGAAGATAGCAATATGATATGGTATTGTTCACTTTTCAAATTTTTTTTTTTTAATCATACATACATACATACATACATACATACATACATACATACATACATACATACATACATACATACATACATACACACACATATATATATATATATATATTACACTTATTGCATCTAGAGGTGCATTCTACAACCTAGTATGGGGGAGATGTGTAATTCCTTCCATGCTCAACCCGGAATTAACATGTGTCCCTTTAAAAAATTAATATAATATTGAGTAAATAGAAAACAATGTCGGCTTAAACGTAAGTTTAAAAGTGTCGGTTTAAATATATATATATATTATTAAACCGACATTTTTAAACTTATGTTTAAGCCGACATTGTTTTCTATTTACTCAATATTATATTAATTTTTTAAAGGGACACATGTTAATTCCAGGTTGAGCATGGAAGGAATTACACATCTCCCCCATACTAGGCTGTAGAATGCACCTCTAGACGCAATAAGTGTAAAGTCACATTGATAATGGAGGAGAGGTTAGAGGAGAAATGGAAGAAGAAAGAAGTGGGGAAGGTTCTCAAAATCACTAGATGTGGGAGGGAGGAAGTGAAGGAGATTTTGACAAGAACTAAACTTGACAGTGAAACAAAAGAAGAAAATCAATGATGATGGGAAGGATTAAACAATACAAAATTCACTAACAATAAAGGGCATGATAGAGGTAAGGAAATAGAGATGTATCATAGATAGTTGGATAAAAATGAGTTAATAAGTTGACCAAGAAAGCATAGTTAGATATTGATACATTGAAGATGTTGGTAGACAAGTATGAGGTTGCATGGAACAACATATAATAATGCTCCAAATGAGGCAGGAGTGGGAGAATGCTCCAACTTGGATCCACATAATTATCGTTTGACTTCATTGATGCTTTAAGCAATGGAATATTTCATTTGCTATTGGTTGGGGACTTTTTGGCCTAAAACCTTAAAAATTGTACTGATGGACCAACATGATCAATCTACTATTTAAGGGTGAAAGAAATGAAATTTTTGGGCACCTAAAATTTAGGACCTTGGCACTAGGATTTTACTTTTTGCTATATGGGTTAATAGGTTTCCATTAATAGTTCATTTTCACAAATGAAATTTTATATGCAAAATTTATGAACTCGACAAGGTAATTATCCAAATCTTCCCCACATATCTAAGTAGTGACTATGTCAACTCACCATAACTCCAATATGGGGAGTTACTAATGTGTGGAAGTCCAACATATACTTATGAATAATCATGGAGTTTCTAGAAGGGTTTCAAAACCCTAAACCTAACCATGATTCTATGTAATGTACCCATCCCCCTTGGTAGCCTTATTGAGGAACTGGGTGCAATTATTTTCATCTTTTCCACTGATTTGTATCTTTCATCGTTATTTAATTTATTTTCCATTCAAATTAACACTTTCATGCAAAGACATCATGTCTCTGCTAGATAGTTCTTGGGTGATCCATCTTGCAAGGTTAATCTTTTAAACATAATGCTTATCCCTTAGGCCATCATCCCTCATTTGAATAAATACATTGGACCCCTTTCAAATAGCCCATCGAGCCTAGTCAACATATGTACACAACCAAGCCATTGCGATTCTCTTGAATAACTTATTAGGCCTATTTGAAAGATCCCATTAGGCCTTTCTTGAAGATAATCCTAATACATAACATCCAAATACAATATACACATGTCATCAAGCCTCTTTCAAATAACCCATCAGGACTATTTGAAAGATGTTCCTAACATGCCATTGGCTCATTCAAAATATATCCCCTCTTTCAAAATATTTCCCTAATGGAAAATACATCAAGCTCTTTCAAAAGATAGGCATTGGCCACTTTCGAAAGATCTACTTGATAGACCATTATTCCTCTTCAAAGAAAATGTTAAGAACCAAATATCAATATAGCATAGAAAATCCTGAGAAAAAGTACTCAACGTTTTGAAAAAGAGTTAATTTCAGATAATAAGCCTCTTCGAGGGGGCAACCTCCTTTTACCCCACTTAAATGTTCAAGTACAAGATGATTCAAAATGAAAATGTCTCCTTGGTATATATAGGAGACTAGGAGGTATAATTACAACTAATGGCCTAAAACCGACATAAGTAAAATAACATTACTAATATAATATGCCCCAATTAAGGGGTAATGAGCCAATATTAGGGCTTAACAGAACATCTTTTGAAAGGCCCCAATAAACCATCGATCCTCCTTGGAAGAACATGTTTGGAAAGGCCTTGATAAACTGTTAGACCTCTTCAAAATAACATCTTTTGAAATGCCTCAATAAACCATTGGCCCTTGAAAGAACATCTTTTGAAAGGCCCAGATAAACTATCGGGGCTCTTAGAAAAACAAACTACTAACCTTTTAAGAAATGAAGTAATCAAAGGCCATCAGGCCAAAATTCCAGATGGCTTATCAACCATATTTATAACAACAAGCTTTGAATTCCATCAATAGGTTGTTGCTCCAATTCAAAGAAAAAAACATTTGAATGCCTCGATAAGCCATCAAGCCAACTAGAAAGATCAACATTCTAATGTCCTTGATAGGACATTAGGCTAGATTGGAATAACAACATTTGAATTCCCCAGATAGGCCAAATCAAATGATTATCTTTCAATTACCCTTGATAGACTATTGAGCCACTTCAAAAGTACAACATTTGAATGTACCTAATAGAACATTTGACTAATTCAAAATAATAACATTCAAATGTCCTTGATGGGCCATTGGGCCTCTTTCAAAGATGCCACTTGGAAAGATAAGGACCAGGCCATTGGGCCTCTTTTCCTCTTTTGAAGATGTGCCCGACTTGAAAGATAAGAACATTTAGTTTTTTTCCAAGAAGAGTCTAGTCATACCACTTTGATAATAAAAAAAAGGGATTCTACCCATTCAAAGAAATACATTGAGTTACACATAGGTCAAATAACCTAACTAAACTTGAACCCTTCTAAGTAACAACCAAAGAGCCGTACCAACCACCATTCAAAATCAATACTTTAGGCACACCAAAGGAGATTTGACCCGACACTAGCTCCATAAGCTATACACTAGTATACACAATAATTAAAATTGGATCCAACCCATGCCATATAACTTCAAATTCATCATACTATGCTAAGGGAATAACATGAATGAAACGTAAATACACTAAGGAAATTTGAATTATAAAGGAACATAGTCTATCAATGCAAACATCATGCATGCAAAAAATTTGAATGCAAATTTAGGTAACTCAATCCAAATAAACTAAACCACTTCTGAATTCACCAAGCAAATAGTTAATCCATGCAACAAATATGCATGCCAACATCATAGATTCTAATCATGAATTCCATACCAATTCTTTAATGAGTAGAATATAGCTTAATAACATAATTGTAAACATGATTCGAACACAGAGGTGGAACACTTATCTTCTAAATAAGTTGGTCCAAGGAAAGTGGTTGTTGGTTAGCAATTTTCATCCCAATTGTAGGAAATCCTCTATGGATGCTATCCCAAAGTTAGGCTACGAGACTACTAGGGTGAAGGAAACTAGTCTACAAAACTTAGATCATGCACCTAACCCCATTGTTTTTAGGCTCAACCAAACTATTTACCGAAGAACCCTCTTGGTAACACTCCATATAGCCTAGCCACAACACTCCCTTCTATTGTCCCACACACCATAAGGAAGATATTCCTTTCTCTGCTCAATAGTCCGTCAAGAATTCCCTTCCCTCCAATGGTCTTTAGTATGTGCATAAGGATTATAACCTACTGTTTGCCTTCATGATCAACTCAACAAAGTCATACCATGGTTCTTAAGCACTCATGAGTAACAACCTATAAAACAATGGGATTGATTTCCTATCAAACCCAACCTCTATGCTCCTCTATAGCCTTTCATATATCTCTCTCTCCCAGGATCACCACTTTCTCTTCCCAAATTCAACTTGGTCACATATATTATTGAATTATAGTCTCCCACCTAACATGGGAACACACCCTCAAATAAAATACCCTAATCCCATATCCCAGATGAGAATGGTTAGGAGTAGTATGGAAGAATCATGAGTGAATAGAA
Organism: Picea engelmannii; assembly: GCA_009831015.1. Taxonomy (NCBI): domain Eukaryota; kingdom Viridiplantae; phylum Streptophyta; class Pinopsida; order Pinales; family Pinaceae; genus Picea; species Picea engelmannii. Next base: position 111,057 of record ML803679.1, read on the forward strand.
TGGAATGATCATTTTGAATTGGTTCTCGTGAGTGCATGGAAAATAGATGGTTTGAATATCCATGTAGTTCGAATCGCTATGGATACGAAGTTGCTTACACTCCTCTATACTTGTACTCAACTCTCATTCTCTCATAATTAAGGAAGATGGAATTCCCCACCAACTAGAACCTTCATTCAATGATTGGTGCTTGGGATTTTTAATAAGGCACATTGTGAAAATACGAAGGTTAGGAGACTTAGAAAACTCGTGGAACTCAATATCATTTCTCAACCCATTGGACCCGCTTTCCTCTTCCACTCTAGTGGACTCATATCCCCTCTCATACTCTTCTGCAACTAGCCTTGGACCTTTATATTAATCTTCAAAATAATATTTACATATCTTGAAAGTACCATTGTAATTCTACCTCATGGTGCATTGAAAGAATATTAATTGAAAATGCATGCCTAAACTTTCACTAGTTGGGCCTTGGCCTTAATCTCCGTACTAGAATTCATATAATATATTTACATATTTTACACTTGGCACATAATTTGGTCTAGTACAGTATAAGGGTCAAAATTTGAGATATTATAATACCCACCCCCTTAGAGTAACACCATCCTCAATGTTCTTTCCTTTCCAACAATACTCCATGTCTTCATTCTTCAGTTGCAATTGCAATGCTTTCTTCTTCATTGCAACTTAGCATATATTTTGGCTATCTTGGACAACAATGTTCGACCATTCCTTTCACTGCCTTGGAACATATCTAAGGCCTTTAGCATTCTATCGTATACCTATAACATTCATTAAAGGAAAACAAGCATGCCATATCCATTCCATGCAGTAATTATCTCGTCCAAGGGAATTTCAAATTCATGATAGAAGAATATATATATTCACAACACAAGATAAAGTATGCAATTCATCCCAATACTTATCTATATGAATATATATTTGCTCCACATGGCTACCACAAGTGAGATTCAACTCACCCTCTTCTATAGCACACCAAAAACATTTAATGCCTTCTTGATCATAGCTAGAACATAACATGCATATCTCATAACAAATTAATTCAAGTCACCTCTTCTGTGTCACACTCACCATTCGAGGCTGATGCATATCCTTCTATGTTATACAGTCCCTTGGGTGATCCATCTTGCAAAGGATTTTATAAACAAAAAGAGCACATACTTATAGAGCCTTATTGTTGGGGCGTCCCATTACAAACCTCTAATATGCCATAGCTTAAGGTGATTGATGCATAACACAGGGTTCTATTGTTATCAAAATAACATCATCCCCATTATTTCCAACTTATAATAGCCATCATATATCCTTACAAGACAGATCCAACATCTCACATATATCATACACATATAGTTACCATAAGATGTTATCATAAAAATTTCAATTAGAAATTTAAATATGTTTTATGTAGAAACTAGATTTAAAAACTATGAGATTCCTTTCATAATGTTTAGCCCTTGCACTTAGTAGTCGCTAGTATTCATTATGGATACACTGATTTCCATATCTAATACATTTCTACCTACAATTTTGTCCTTCTTTATAGAGATTTCATTAAGCCAAACAACAGTGTGGATTTATGCATATAATATTTCATTGCAACATTCACAACAACACATGAAATGATCACATAATTATGGCATACCAATAATTCAACCACTTTCAATTGTCAACAGAATGTACACAATGAATTATCATTCACTATATATACACTACTAGCACAAACAAGCATTCACACAATGAAATCAAATATTTGTGCCAATATTCATGGATATATAATCACACTTACACATCCACATAATCTACTTATGCACATTTACACCTTCTTCACATTGACCATACTCGTTTACTTCACCCTTGCATAACATTGAATATTATTCTATACTGTATTCCACATTCATCCATCTTTATATATGTATCATGGCTCATGTGACTTATGATGTCTATATCACTATCTTCATCATCTTCACATCCTAGAAATATTTCACATATTCCATGCATCTATACTTACATCCATTATTACCGTCACCTGTTATGAGGGGAATCTCTCTATGGAATGGGGTAAACCACCACAGATGAAATGACACACAAAAATAAACTCTAATCCCAAATATGCTATATAAATGAAATGCTCACAAGACAAGTCCAAGAGCCTACCTTGTCCATACGTTCGATGAAGACTACCATTGAGCACACAACTCAAAGTTTTATGCCTGCAACTTGTCCTCAACAACCAAGATACGCAAGCATATGGTGACAATATATAGTGTTATCATATAGATTAGCATAATCCATTAACATACATAAAAAATATGCCCATGGAATAATAATTCAAATATTTGCAAGACATCAATTGGATGAGAAAATAGTATTTCTATTAAAATGATCATCATAAGTATATAGGTGACAAACTTCTGTAACGACACATATCGAAACTGAGAAACTAAGTCCCTCCAGCTGGGCCTCCACCACTTCAATCCTCCACCAAAGGCAAGCTCATATAAAGGAGACAATTAGATTCTCCATTACAAAGAAGGAAGAGCTTGGGGGCTAAACAAAGGGTTCATACTTTCAAGGACAAAGGGATGCAAACTAAATATGAAGTGAAATTTATCGAGACTGTCTTTGCTCTCAAAGTTGAATTCTCTGTGCCAAGGCTTTCATATGGCTCAATTTATAGCCTTCAAATGGAACTGAAGGGATGATTCAGAGTGTTTCCAGTATATGGAAGGTTAAGGATCATGGATCTCATGACATGGCATGGAAACCTAGCATAATTTTTAATTTTAAGCACCAAACCTGATGTACGAAGGATGTAGTGGAACAAACTACGTATACGCTTGTTGTCTAACTGATAGGGCACATATATGTGGAAAAATGTTCTTTTTTGGCTCTGGAAGGTACAAAAGGGGACTTCAGGTCTGCATAGGGAAATGGAAAGGCCATCCAAGCAAGTTGCATGTGGTGAGGAATTTTTTTTTGTAGCATATGCCCCCTAATGTGTGAGGTTAGAGGAGTATCTGTGATGGCCGAAATACATTATAATTCCCAGAAATGGAGTAATGGAGACTCAACTAGAAGTGCTAGTTACTCATGAGAATATTACAATCCATAATGACTTTGTACACATGGATTCCAATCTAAATTACATTACAGATCAATGTGGAAATATACCAAATAGTTGTTCATGGCCATGAATAGGCAATACAAAGTAGACATATTCCATAGGTTTTCATAGTCACGAACAAGGCATAGTGGAATCTAGTCTTGAAATCAATCTAAAGATATATGTATACAATGGAGTACAATCTAATCTCCCATGATCACTAAAATCATATAGGTACTAGTCCAATGAAAGAAAACAACAGATTAGGAAAGTTGACACTGTAAGCTGGAGGTATTCTACACTATCTGCCGAAGGTGTAAGTCTACATCACATGAATAGAGGAGTTGAGGTCGAACACAATGATACTTCATTTGATTACTGGTCATTAAGGTATATCATTAACAAATGTGAAACAACCTACCGATAATGAAAGTAGGTATCAAGGCACCGAGTACATTCTACAAGTGTGAATAGGGGTGTTTAGGTCAAACACTTGAAGAATCCATCCATTAGGAGACATTGATGTATTCCCAATGGTCGATGGCGGGAGAACTTGCCACTGATGAATGTAAGCCTCTAGGTACTCATAGGACTCTAGGCCTCATTTCCAGAATAGATGAGTTGAAGTCGATGGAAAGAGACCCGCTGAAAGGAGAGAATTAGGGCATCTCTCATCAGTCAACATGAGGTACAAATCAATATCTTGATGATTAGGAGGAGTTCAGACGAATAAGATGTTTACGAACCAATGACCCTATGCATCTCTTGCATGCACCAGATGCAAGTAGTGCACGAAAGAGACCCTATGAATAACAAACAATAAGAAAAAATGTCGACAAATGAGAGGGAACCACCAATAAGGCTAATGGCATGCAAGACACTACACGAATCCCAATGTGTGAATATATTTCTTGCCATTGAACACAAGGGAAACCCCCCAGTCAACAACCAATGAGGAGATGTCAACTGTTGGGTTCAAGGTTACCTACCCATAATGAAAGTAGGACCAGGGTGCATGGTAGGACTACAACTTCATGTGACTTCGAGATATACTGAGGGTATGACCGACATGCAAAGTAAATAATTCTGAGAAATGGCCAACACATTCTTATAAACATCCTTTGAACAATAGCATGAGACATATGGATAACTCAGGAAACATAGACTTGATTATAAAACTTCGTGATGCAGGAGGCATCAACGAAATCTCCATAGGGACTAGAAGAATAACCAGTCAAAGGAGTAAACTCTATGTAATGAGCTCAGCTTCCTAAGGTCATGCTAAACCCAAAATTTGTATGACAATGGACTCAAAAGTTTGTGCTCTGTTCAAAGGTGACATGACTACTGCCAATATGAGATAATACTCTTTTCCCGCCCATCTTTTTTTGTTTTTTCATAGGCAAAGAAATGCTATGATACAGGAGAGGAAACAAGTGTCTCAAGTAAGAAACTAGCTCCAAACAGTGGAACATACCTATACTCAGTGCAAGGAAGTGCATGTGGGGCATGGACACTCAGGGGGATGTTTCCTCTTAGGGTACAAGGTGTCAAGCTGCAAAGGATATAAAAGAGGCTTTGCTTGGCTAGTGATGCAAATTGCTAAGGTAAGAGGATTATAGTGAGAAAGTGAGAATCAACAACATGCTTAATACTGAAAGTAGGATGATGGAATGTAATTACAACTTAACTCCAAAGAATGTCATTTGTCGTAGATTTAGTCCCCTAGGCCCGAAAAGGTATAAAATAATACCTAGGAAAACTCTTCTAGACAATGTTGACTAGAGTATTCCTTTTTTGTAAGTAGTCTATTTGGTTCGAAAAAGGGTTAAACTTACACCAAATAGACGTCCTTTCAAATCCATTTAACGAGTGTGAAAGAGGCAAGTTCACTCGACAATCTTTTCATTTTTTAGAGAGTTGGAACATAGCTTAACTAAGTCTCAAGGGGAGTCCCATAGATAAAGGTCAGAATGCTTGTGAGTAAGAATATGGAGTTCGAACGCAAATTCATATTGAAACTATAAGGAACTCCAAGTCCTATGGAATAACTTTTGCATGGCACCAAATAACACAAAGGTTCTAACTAGGGCACCCATGTTTGGTAAGCCTCTACCACTTAATAATGACACTTCTAGTAGCCGTAGGAAGGTTCCGTGTCACTAATAAATGGGTTCATACCTAGGGTGTTTGCATCATGGTAATAGGTTGATGCAAGAGTGAAAAATGGAGTGACAACCTATCCTATATGTCGGTGATATTGGTAAGAAATGTTTTTATATATTTCATTCTTTTGTGTTTTTGAAAAAGAATAAAAACACAAATAATTTTGTATGGTATCAATTATTAACAATTGCTTTGTCACATAGATGTAGGTCCACGATGGTGAGAGGTATCCCACAACATCGACGGAGGAGTTGTTGAGATGAGCACGTGGGAGGAGATGTAGAGAGAGTGCTGCAGAATGTGCAGGGGAACCTGTCTCGATTGATGCACATGATTCCTATGGTTCCAGTGGAGGATATTGGGTGCGAATTTTTCGACGTCTCCCAAACATCGTAGTGTGATATCATGATATACATCCAGTGCCACAGGCGTAGATTCTGTGGTCATATTATAAATTGGCCATATATGTATTTTGAGGGTGTGAGCCCCATTTTGTACTATGACACCATATTTTTTGAAAATATGAAATATAAAAAAAATTGGTCTAAGAATTTACTTATATATGTTACAATGTGTACATGCATGAATGTTTTTTCTTTGCTTAGTTATGTGACAAATGAAAATCTAAAATATAATTAGAATATGCATGAGCTACATGATTAGAACTTCTAGGTATGTGATTATAAGTCAGAAAATCAAAGTATCGTTCCAAAAGTCGTACCCGTAGAAATTGTCGAAGTAGAGTAGGGTCTCACACACGGTAACTGTCGTTTAATAGACATATGATTAACTAGGAGTCTAGACGAACCTCTAAATACTGAACACCATGTGAAATGGTGTCGTGTAATATTTCTATAACAATGATATACTTAGCCAAAGTATTCACCGATGGCTCCAAATGAATGCCACCTGAAGACACTAGTTGGCCCTCAGGTGAGTAAATGACCCAAGCAGTGAAAGCCATGTTCTGCGTATGACGACTGACATTGTCCACAAATCCTAGGTAAACTGAAGATTTCATTGACATATTCCAACCAAGGGAAAAATTGATAAGCAAGCCGATGACACAAAGGAAAATATGTATATACACTAATATAGAATAATATACAAAAGGTTACGCCCAAGCTTTGAGGGCTTAAGCATAATACCTTTTGAGGTAGAGCCCATTTCTAGGCTCATCCAACATACTCCCTTCATAATCTTCTAATTCATACTCTCATTTCTCTAAGAGATGTTGAACAATATAAGGACCGTGCCACATGGGGTTAAACTTGCCTGCCCCCAATAGTTCTTTGGCTTGGTCATACAGGAGAACCAAGTCACCCTCAACATACTGTTGAGGATAGATAGGCCTATCATACTGAACCTTAACATGTCCTTTATTCACTTTGATAGTTGTAGAGTCATCTTGATGCTGCTCATCCAGATGCTCTAGGTGCTCAAGGCATTCTTCAATATCAGATGTGTCAGGTAAGAGCTCAATTGCCAACTTGAGGGAAGGGATTTCACATTCAATCGGAAGAATTGACTCGATGCCATGTACTAAATAAAAAGGATAAAAACCAGTGGAAGTATTTATCGAGGTTCAATATGCCCAAAGTGTAGGGTAAAGCATCAGATGCTAGTCAGACTTACTCTGGCTACTATTTTTTTGCAAGATGGTCTTGAGAGATTTATTCACCGCTTCTACTTGTCCATTTCCCTAGGGATAATAAGGGGAAGAATAACCGTGATTAAACCCTAGTTTTAATGCTAACTCTTTCATCATTTCATTATGAAAGTGACTACTATGATCAGTGACAATCTCTTTTGGGATTCCGAACCAGGCTATAATTTTGTTGAATATGAATAATGTTGCAGTATTACCATCGGATTTAACGATATGCATGGCCTCTTCTTGTTTATTGAAGTAATCCATGACCACAATGATATGCTAATTCCCCCCAGCCGAAGTTGGGTTACAGTCCATAAATCTACCCCCCACTTGGTGAAGGGACCAACGATGATGACTGGGTGAAGAGGGGTTGGGTGCAATCATATTTTTCGAGTGAACACATGGAAAGGGTGACACTTCTTGACCGCTTCAACACAATATTTAAAAATTGACGGCCAAAAATAACCAGCTCACAATATTTTTTGGGCTGTCGCAAACCTGGATAAATGACCACCACAAGCCCCACTATGACAATCATTGAGAAAAGACTCAACTTTCTTGTGAGTGAAGCAACGACGTAAAATATTATCTACTCCCCAACGATACAAAGTGTCACATATGATAAGGTAGTTTTTATCTTGATGACATATACGTCATTGATAGTCTCTCGACAGATGTTGGGATAACTTCAAGTTTTGAAGGAAAATTAGAATGTCTTCATACTAGGGGTCTGAAGATGAGATAAGGAATATATGTTCATCCACAAACAAATTGTCATGAAAAATGTCTTCATCTAGTCCAGGGAAGTCCGATATCAACTCGAAAAAAACTAGCGATTTCTTAGACTTTGCCAAAGCAAAATCGAGATCGAATTCTTGCAAAATAACAATCCACTTGTTGTATTCCCCCCCTATGATATTCCTGGTGAGGACGTATTGAAATGGATTGATATCTACAACTATGGTAGTTTTGTGAAGTAATATATAATGTCGTAATATTTGAACTGCATGTACAACGATCAAGGCTAGTTTCTCTACGTGAGAGTATTTAAGTTCAAGACCGACTAGGTTTCAACTGAGATAGTAGAAAATGTGCTCATGGAGCTCATCATCCTCCTGAACCAGAACCATACCAACCGTCCCTTCAAACGAAATGAAATAAATAAAATATTCTCTACTGTAGTCTAGAGGCTTTAGCAGAGGTGTCGATACCAAAGCTTTCTTAAGGGCATCGAAGGATTCTTGGGCTCACTCATCCCATATAAACAGAGTATACTTCTTCAAAAGATGCATGAAACCCTTAGTTAAATTGACATAGTTCACTATGAATCGATGCAAGAAATTAGCCTTGCCCTGTAAACCTTGAAGTCGTTGAATGTTGCGTGGGAGAGGCAATCAAAGTATTGCCTCAACCTTCATAGGATCTACCATGATCCCATGCTCAAATACTAAGAATCCTAAAAGACAACCATACCTAACGCAAAATATGCACTTGTGAGGGTTCAACTGGATGCGATAGTAACGCCATCTCTCAAATACTAATCGAAGGTGAATGGAGTGATCTACTCTCTTGCGAGAGTGAGCAACAAGATCATTGAGGTAAGCTTCAACAATATGCTTGAGATCATGAAAATAAAAGGTCATGGCACATTGGAAGTTTGCTTTGGAGTTTTTAAGGTTGAAAGGCATTTTTTGGTATGCAAAAGTACCCCAAGGACAAATAAACGCCATCTTATGTTGATCCTCGGGTTTGATTTGAATTTGATTATACCCTGAAAATCCATCCATAAAATAAAATATTTCGCTTCTTGCACACTCATCAAGAATCTAGTCAATGAAAGGAGTCGGGAAGTTATATTTAGGACAAACCTAGTTCAGGTCTCAAAAATCCATATATACGTGGATGGTTCCTTGTTTTTTATTCACGGGAATGGGGTTGGACACCCATTTAGTCAAGGGAACCAGGTAGATGAATCGAACATTAAGTAGCTTCTCTACATTTGCCTTAATAGTAGGGGCCTTCCTAGGATTAACATCTCTAAGATATTGTCAAACAGGTCTAGCATCCAAATAAGTCTTGATATCATGTTCAACAATGTTGGGGTCGATCCTTGGCATCTCTTCGTACGACCAAGCGAATACATCATGAAATTATTTGAAGAGATCGATGTAGATCTGGATTTTTCCAGGCGAATATTCCACACCGATATATATGTTCTCAATTTTTCTAGGAACTTGAGAGATGTCGATCATGACGATAGGATAAATATTAACCATGTTTTCTTCAGCAAAATTCCATGCGTATCTAGTGGAACCATAGTGTGACCAACCATCTCACTCAAGGTAGATATAGAGTCACCCTGTTCGATCCTAACAAGGTCTGGGAGGAAATAGGAGTGATGATGCATATCGTCCCAAGGACTATTAGGACCATACATGGCCTCTAAGATGGCTTCATCCAAGGGTAAAGTATCGTTGAGAAAATCATGTGAACAAGAAGATTGGACGACCCATACAGGCTCTATAACATGATCCTCCTCATTTTTCTACGAGGAGAAAGGATCTGGGTCGAAAGTAGTGTCAAGAACATACTGATATGAAATTTCTATCATTGACAGTGGAATTTCCATCCTAATGTGTGACTAACCTTTGTATGACATAGTCGGGGAAGGTAGGGTCCAAGGGTCATTGAAATACAAATTACAGAAAGGAATGGACCTCATCGACAATTAATACTCACTGGAAATGGAATGAATGTGATGAATTGGTGCCATGAAATCAAATCTACCCATGAGAGCAGAATAGATTCTGACAACAACATCCTCAGTTTCCTACTGAGAATTGTCGATCACAGGGTCTGAAGGTTCAACTGATGCACTAGGACTAGTATGCGCAAAGGACAATTGATCAATTCTCATTATTTTCCCTTCGTGAGGAAAACATAAAGTGCGAAAAATGTACGACATGAATTTTGTCATGACATAATTCCAATTACACCCTAGTAGTAAATTATAGTTGAGAGGCGCATCAACCACTTCGACATCAACCTCCATTGTCTTTCCACCTAATTGGACTGGAAAAGCGGGAAGAATTCTATGGGGTTGGAATGAATGCCCATCAAAAGTGGTCAACATAGTCATAGATTGAGATAGAGTCGGAGAGCCAATGGATTTCCAACAGGTTAGGAACATCACACATGTCACAACACCTTCATCAATTATAGTGTGTTTGATGGTAATTTCCATGTACTCCACATGGATTTGAAAGGCCACGTGGTAAGGTAAGCAAGGCCTAACATCCTCGATGTCAAACTTAATAACCTTTGAGCCACACAAGTCTAGAGCTCCTAAAGCAGATAACAAGTTTCTCCTTCTTGAAGGACATGTATGGAGCACCTCCAAAATTGACATCGCACAAGGGGTTTGACCTAGATCTTCGATAATCGAATAGTTTTGGGAATATCTAGCATTAGGATTGTGGGAAGAGAATTTTAGTAATCCTTTCGAAATATGAGGTGAAGGTTCCAAATTTTTGACCTGCAAGGGCGTTTCCGGAGGAGGAGGAGAATATGGACCTATAATAGTCTGTGAAGAATCTTAATCATGAGATCGATTGGCTACATCAATCTGAGACTTGACCATATTGACACATAGATGGCCACCTTCATGTGCCGAGGGGTTTTGAATCCTACTTGACACATTTCCAGTGTTGGGCCCCCCCGAGGCCATGTGATGATTATGTGGAAATGTATTTTTTAGAACAAAAGGTGGCTATGATAAGAGCCTCGAGGCTTCCTCGATTTTGGGACATAGGTGGGTAAAATGATCATATTTAAAAAGTTTACAAGGAAACTTCACCTTCCATTTTTCTTTCTTTCCCTCACCAACATTATTATTCGATCTATCATTGTTATTGTCATCCTTGGCTTTGTTATTATTTTTCCCGCCCTTATGATTATTACCTCGTCCTTTCCTTCTATTCCCTCCTGGTTGCTGGTTAACATTTGGGATGGCCGATGACTGAGTGGGAGTGGAGGATGAAAACGAAGCTTGTCCTACTCCATGTTGGCTTAGAGACAAATCTTTCAACTCTTTTGTCACCAAATCTGTAGACTTAGCATTTGCAGAGCCTATAAATCCATCAACATGAGTCCTATGCTTTGTTCTAGGGTCATAGTTTGACCATGGTGTGCCAAAAAGAATTTCATATAACATCCCAGATTGACCATATATGAGTTCCAATTGCTAGGATTTGAAAATAGATTCTTCCTTAGATGTTACTCTAGATGTAGAGACATCCTTCCAAATATAAGGAAATAAATACTTAAGGAACCATTCCAATAGAAAATCTGGAGGAATGTAGGCTTTGATCAACCTCTTACGTCTATGCCACTCTTGGATATGGTCTGAGATATACATGGCTTTATCTTGGCGGAGGGCCAACAAAAGTTCTATGCCAACATTGTAATGAACCGACAACTAGAAGTGGTTGAGAAAGACCAAAACTATCTGATTAAATTTTCCCTATGTTCCCCCTGATAGCTCAATGTACCACTTCACGATGACCCCCATGAGGATGCTTTGAAATATCCTCAAACAAATAGAATTGTCATTAAGGGAATTAGATGAGCACCAAAGATTAAAAGTAGTAACATGATCACCCAAATCCTTTCCAGTCTTACATTCAAATTTTGGAATATGCTAAGGAAGCTTGGTGGGGATGGGGGGCCACAACAGATCATGATGCACATGGTCATTCATTAATTTTGACAAATCTGACATATTAAGCATGGTCAAAAAAGGGAGCCAGGGTTGTGGCGTCTAAGCCCATGCTCCCCGAAAAGATTGGGACTAAGGGATTGCAGTCCACCTAGGGTTCTGGTATATGCCACGACCCTGTCCGGTAGGATAATATCCTCCTCCAAACTGATTCATAAAAGGTTGTATGGGTACCATTCCCACATAAGTGGTATAATGAGGGTTATATACATTGCCCCCAACTGTAGGAGCTCTAGGCTGGGAATTTCACATAGTGTAAAATTGAATCCATCCAGATGGAATTCCAGAGCACAGAGGGGGATTCACCATAATAAATGTGTTTTTCATAATCAAAATGGAGGAAGAGGGGATAAAGGACATAATATAGGAAGTGACTAGTCCTCCCGGTTGAGCACTCCATCTAGGAGCATTGAGACTAGGATTAGGCCCAGAAGAAAAAGGAGGCAAACCTCCAACTGCAGGATTCATTTGGGGAATATCACCTTCGCCAAACGAGAGAGGAGTGTATAGAGGAGCCATGCCCCCAGATCCAAAACTAGGATTTGCATTGGCCACTGGAATAGAGGATGAGAGTTGCGACGTCATATTGGGAATACAAAAAGAAAAAAGATTAGAGACCAAAGGTATTAATTGAGAATTGTAGCATGGTGTACCAAAAATAGACTCAAAGGGGTTCATTCCTATGGGTTGAGTAGAACCCATAGGTTGGGTAGTAGTAGAGGCGGGGATCTTCAACACTCCAATTGTTGAGGTTGAAGGAGTTGAAGGGATCCCACTAATCATAGAAGATATAGGAGTTGAGGGACTCCCTGTGATGTTCGAGCTTGACTCAGTACTCATAAATGGATAATCACAAGTCCGAGAGGTGGAGATATATGTACCACATTTATTAACTTTATGCCTTTTATAAGGTAACTTCAGTAAATACTCAAGATGCGGTGGTAACTTCAACAAATGACGAGACCTGAGAGGAAGCTGGTCTTGATGATGACTCAAGACTAGAGATATAAAAGTAAATCCTGGGGCCAGCTAACAATCATAGAGCACACCAAAATAAAGCAAAAAGGTCAAATGCACACAAATATGATATAATGGTTGAAAAGGGGTCTCCCTCACTAGAGTAGGTATGTCTCTCCCAAGAGGGGATTGATACTTCCTTCAAAATATTGGAGGTATCATAATCAATTATAAGGGCCATTGTGGGATTAATAGTGCATTCAGTTAGATCCCCCTAGAGAGGTACTCCTCCATAAAGGATACGTTTTGCTTGACCCTTATCTGACTCAGGTTACCTGCAAAATAACCCCTACAAGTAACCTATGTGGCTACCTATGTCAAGCAACTAGTGTCACCACAATATAACCAATTCGCAGGTGAACAATCGTAAGTTTGGTCCACCATATGGGCAGGGTAACAAAGCCTAAAATATTGAAATCTCCACCTCTCATGGAGGTAAAGGTACTAGCAAGACCCCCAAATATGAATAGAACCCCAGAAATATCTCCGACGCTAAGAAGGTATTAAATGGCTATCTATGCAACCAACTTCGCTTGACCTCGTGCTTAACTATGGTGTGAGGAGAGCCTCCTGACGTTACTAATTACACAATGGGTTTCACCACTCCTTGGTCAGACACATATGTTTATTTTAATATCCTTGGATAATTTACTCACAAAATTCTATTCCAATGATCCAAAAAGATACTTTAAACGACAATGGTTGAGTTATTATGCATGTGTTATTACACCATTTAGGAACTTAATGAAAGAGGAAACATAGCAACCATAAGATAATATGCAGATCTGAACATAATCATGAAGAACAAAAAACCATAAAACACCAAAGTGATAACGAAGTTCAGCAATCTCGCCTACGTCTCCGGGCTTTTTCTCAGTGGGTGAGGCTTTTCTTATTTATATTCAAATCTTTAAAAGTACATCATAACGGTGCCCAAAATATTAAAAATGGATCTGGTCTTGTTCTACCAGATCTTAATAACCCAACAAAACTGACGGCACTGAAATCAGATGAACGGAGCTCCCAGAAATGGCCCGCAAAGGTGCTCTCCTCAATGGCTTCCCTGCATAAAAATGGCTTTGCCTCAACAATTCAACAAAAATTTCCTTCTCTGAATCCTCCCTTCAACTTCATGAACCTCTGTTTTATATATACTAGGAGTGGGTAACAACCTCCCAACTTCTCCCCAAGATCTGGCCTAAAAAAGGGCCAAAGATCTTCCAAAAATGACCAAAATCCCACAAACTGTTGAGAAAATCATTAAAAATATTTATTATAAAGTGGAAAACCCACTTATTGGACAAAATCAAGGGCACAACCCCCTTCCTCTATGCTCTTGGTCATGTGGGGTGCCTCCATGTGGCCTCGGGATGGTGCATTGTTCCTAGCCCCCCCGATCTCGACCCTGGTCACATGCTACAAAGGCCATATGGCCACGATTTAAACGTTCCATGCACCAAATATCTATTAGCCCCCGATGGTTTAGGCCTTGGTTATGCCCCTAGTCGACAGGCTAGCCCAGACGATCGAGGATAACCCCTAAACTTCTTGCCAACAGTTAAAGGACGGGTCACATGTTGCATGGTCGTATGGTGGTATACATATGCGACAGGGCTACGTAGTAATTCCCATGCCAACTGTATAGAGAGCAGGTTCTATGGTGATGGTCTTATGGTTAATTTTCCATCGGGGGTTCTCCGCCAACCATAAAACCTTTCAAACTCAAATATAAATGATGAGGTATAGGGTTAAGAAACATGGTGTAGGCGGGCTGCTAGCTCGACCTACGTGAAGTCTCAGTCGCCCATGGAGGTCACTGGTTCGAACCCGATGGACTCCAAATTTGTTTTTCCAAAAAAATTAACCAATGAATGGGTTCCACGTGGTACCTTCACATTCATCCACAAACCAACCACGTGTCAAGATACCATTCATTCACCTGTCATACCCAGTCAGTTGTCATTCCTAGTCAACAACTTGCCAACTCACTACCACGTCAACTCATGCCAACTGTACCTACCACGTCAGTGCATGCCAAGTGTCACCCTTGCAGTGGTGCCACATGTCATGCTCTGACTCATCCACCTGTACCTACCCAATCAACACAAATGCACCCTACCACATCATTTGTATAGCCGTATGGCCTATACAGTCAGCTGCCACATCAACACTGTACAGACTGTACAATCAACATTTTTTTTGCCTGTTTGGAAAAATGAGCAAACAATGATATCTTGAGCATACGATGTACATTTGAGCCCATTTGAGTTGCGTTGGGTTCATATTGATGAGGCCTACGCACACGTCTATTTTGAAGACATTCTGAGCACTTTTATTTTTATCCCTTTTTGAGCCCTCTCTTGGCTCCTGGATCCAATTCGGGATCATCCAAGCCCCTATGTCCTATACTTGTTTGTGTACCTTGAAAATAAAATCATTTCTAACCAATTTTAATTAATCAACGTTACTTTTAATGGCCTCTGTTTAGTCGAGAGGTGTGGTTGTGAAACTAATGGTATTACGACTCAACATATAAAATAAGCTAATATAAAAACACTGCTAAGTACTAATATTGAATTCTAAAGAGATGGTATGCTTCTAAATGGAACTTTCAATGCAATCTCTACAATTTCAATGAAATGCAATCTCTCCACATGTGTCAAAATCAATGCAAAGTAATCAAAAGGGAAAATTCCATAATGAAAAATGAGCAAATGTTTTTATATTTTTGATATAAAGAAAAGAAAATGCAAGCATTGAATAACAACTTCACATGCAGACCCTACTGCAAGAAAAATATTGACAAGCCAAGCAGGATACCAAGAAGAAAACACTCAAACCAATGTGCAAGGACAACGAATGAAAAAATATAATAAGAAAGAATATTGCTCGAAAATTCAACAACAAGAAGGTTTTCCATCACTCTGTAAGCACTTAACAGTTAGGATAAAGACCCAAGAAGACTCAACAACCAACCAAACTCACCCAACAAACACCAAAATCATCCAACAAGACTATAGAGCTGATGTATGCTACTATTTGAGAAAAAGTTGTGTATGGACGCACCCTACAAAAGGAAAACTCACGTATGTACGCGTATGTCAAGGGAAAAAACCACATATATATAGTAAAACATTGACAGGGCAAGGGTTAAGCCAAGAAACTCAGATGAAAATTAAAAATAGGTTGTCAAGCAATCAAGAGACAAGGAAACTCAAGATAATAGAGAGAAAATCAAGTAGAACACACTCCGAACCCCAAAAAAGAAGTTCAATCCCCAGTATGGTCACCAATTATGTTACGAGGAAAATCTCTCTATGGCATGGGGTAAACCGCAACAGACATAATGGCACACATAAATAAACTCTAATCCCAAATATGGTATATAAATGAAATGCTAACAAGACAAGGCCAAGAGCCTACCTCGTTGTTGGCATAGGGGCAGAGCTAGGGTTCAACGCTGCAACAATGCACCAACAAAACCCTAACTACTGGCCCTTTTGGCAACACCTACGAAGAAGATGAAGTCTCACCCGAGGTAGAGGCGTGGGTGGTTGCAGGACTCGAATGCCTGCAACCTTATCTGGGACACCGATATGTGATTACAACACCTTAAAAAAACACTTAGTAGTTACAGTTCATCAGTATTTAACTAGTATCTACTTCACAGATAAAACCCTAATAACGTAGTAGCGCAGTATTCACACAGATCCAATATAATCAAGCACTAAGAACATCAACATAGATAAGATCTACCATTCATTCACATTATTCAGCACAA
This sequence comes from Picea engelmannii, assembly GCA_009831015.1. Taxonomy (NCBI): domain Eukaryota; kingdom Viridiplantae; phylum Streptophyta; class Pinopsida; order Pinales; family Pinaceae; genus Picea; species Picea engelmannii. The sequence goes on from ML803679.1 coordinate 127,576, forward strand.
AGCATTACAAATCTATCTATCATTCATATATATCAAATCACTTAAGCAAGTAACATATAAACACATCAATACATTGCACAAAGCATAGCAACACATGATATACGTGGTTCACCCCTAGCTTGGGGCTACACCCACCAATGCTTATTCTCTTTATTATCTTCAGTCAATCAACTACATGCACATAACCTTGAGGTCTTACTTAGCAGAGGATAGGAGATCTGCATACCTCGCTAGATCCTCCTTCCCTGAGTTACAACACAAAGCCTTTCACAGTCTCTTACAATCACTTGCACTTAGCTTTGCAAGTCTCACACAGTATGCACAAAGCAATTACACTTACCACTTGCACTTATCACCTATCATCATGTAGATGTATCTGTACTTAGCATACATACACACACATACACACACCTACTTACATCACCTAGATTTCTATTTATACATTACAAAAGGGACCTAAACATGGGTAAACCCATGGGCCGACATCCCCATACCTGTTACATAAGCCCAAAACCCAAAAAGGCCCTAGAAAGGGGTTGAGATCACATGATCTCTGATTCGACTTGCACTCCACCTTCGACATCCTGTTGAAGTCCCAAAAGTAGGTTAAACCTGACCAAGGATCCTGGAAACTTGGTCAAGGGCCAACATGCCCCCAACACTCACCTGTGACTTGTCCTGAGTCACTCTGGTATGGGTAGCTCCGCTTTGAAAGCCTCGAGCTTGGCTCGAGATGCTTCAACCTGTTGCTGTGCCATGACCTCCTGTTCAACAAACTCTTGGATTACTGCTTCGTTGACAGGTTCCTCTAAGCTTTGTTCAGTTGCAGTGATGACTTGCTCTAGTTTTGTTCCTTGACCTTCAATCTCTACGAATAGTTGGCAAGCCTCGTCTTGAATTGGTTGGAGTCTCTGAGTCACTTCCATTACTCTGCTCTAAATGGTGTGGACTTGCTGTTGGGCATTGCACTATTCTTGGGATCGCTTCATCCTTTTGACTGCTGACAGGGGCTTAAACTACACCTGTACTATTTCTACTTGCTTCTTTACCTCTTGGAGATGTGACTCTAATGCCTTTAATTCATAATCCTCAGTGAGCCACTCATAAGTCTGGGCATTGCGATCACTTAGTTGTTTACATTCCATGGCAATGGCCTTGATTATTTCAACTGCTCTTTGAGCAGTTGCTTCTCTTTGATTTCGTACATCCAATGGAGTGTTGGGCACTGTTCGGAGTTCTAGGTATATTATTCTTTGTTGTAGCTGCTGGATAGCTTCCACAAGCTGCGCAACTTGATGCTCCACTTGGTATTCTGCGTTTGGCTCTAATCCTGTCACAGAGTGAAGTGTTCTGTCGACTGTTTCTTTGAATCCCAACTGTTCTATGAGCAACTGTTCTTTTTCTTGCTTGGCCTGTGCTCTCTCTTATTTAAACTTGGCTTGAAGGTCCTCTTTATCCTTTTGTGCAACCTGACATTTCTCTACTATTTATTCTTGTGCTTGCTTCAGAGCCACTGTGGTTTGTTATTTCTCTTCTTGTGCTCGATGAAGGTAGGATTTGGTCTCATCAGCTAGTCTGCAAAGTTGGGCAGGATCATCTCCCAAGTCTGGTTCCTCTGATGGCAGGGGCGCAATGGACACTACACGAATGGAGTGAAGGGCCTACTGTACCCCTCTCAGCTCTGTTGTGATTCTATCATACAAGGCTTCTTTCTTGGCTTCACTTTTCTGTAAAATGACTTGCAAAGCATTTGATACAAATGCGATGGTGAAATCTAAGTCATCGATCGTGAGTACAGGCTGAAGCTTCGGCTTGGTTACTTTGGATTTCTTCCATGAGGTAGGTTTCATGGGGGAAACCTTCCTTTTCTTCGATGGATCTGCATCATCAATGGGGTTCCATGGTGGGGTTACTTCACCTTGCTCCTGCTTATCTTCTTCCCCTGCCTTTTCTTCTTTGTCCTCTTTGTCCACCTCGTCACCTCCTCCTCCACCAGGTGAATCTAAGGCAGCCTCTTCTGAGGCACTGCTCAGTTCCTATACATCTTCGTTCTTCTTCCTTATGCTACTGCTGGGTGCATTATACTCCTTGCGGGTAACTACCAGGCTTCCAATGAGGTTTGGGTCAGAAAATTCTACGTTAGCGACTGGTATAAGGAACTCTACGGGCCATTCCCTAGTGATTTCTTCTACGTCCTCCTTGGTGAGATTATAGTATGACTGAATCTCTTATTTATTCTCATCTGCGCGTGCGATGATGTATATGAAATGCCTATCTGTGTGAAACTTCATAAGGGGTCTGAAACTATCCAGAGTGTTTGGCGTCATCCAAGGGAACAATTCGATAGCCCTTTTCAGCTATAGGTAGTAGGTATGGAATACTGCGTTCGATTGCAACTGTTTTCCCATGTCACTCGAGTACCAGAGCGTGGTGAAATTTGTAGCAAGTGGTTTGAATGACTCAATGTTTGGGAAGGTCGCACCTTCCATCATCTCCCAAGCTGTAAACGCGATGAGAATCAACATCCAGCTAAAGTGGAACTTGTAGCCCTGATCCTGAGCTTTGCGACAATCGACTTCTAGCTGGTTGACTAAGTACCTCATCCAGTTCATCTATTATCCCTCCACGCACTTTCCTGTGAGGTCAACCACAAACCCTGTGACCTACATGGGTCTGTTCTTTCGGACTAGCTTACCAACAATCAATTGGAAAGCGAGGCGCACTGCACCATACTGAATGGAGGCTACCTTGTAGCCTCACATCCCCCTCTCTACATCACCATATATGTCTTTAATATTCTGTGCCAGGGCGTGGTTTGCAACCTTCTCTGGGTAGAAGTCCTGTGGGTCGGGTCCTTATATGCTCAATCCATTGATCCTATGGATCAATGCATGATCGACGGTAATATTCTTGTCTAACCATAAATAACCATCGTGGAAGCACGACAACAGAAGTTTAACACACATGTTAACCTCCTGGTGCCTTCCAAAGTGTGGGATTTTCATGACATTAAGGATAGTGGACTGTGCGATGTTCATGGTCCATGGATGGGGAATGATCTTCGTTATCTTTCCCTTCGTCTTAGTCAAGTGCTTGTGAGGTGGAAGCATGCCGTAAGTCTTGTGGTCCCCTAGATTATAGTCATTGATCTTTAAGGTTGGAATCCTCTCCAACTACGGTTTGACTGCGTGTATCCCCTTCTGGAGGTACGCTGTGATGACTGTGTAGTCAAAGTCCCTCGGGACACTGTCACGTTTCACCGCATCGGCTAGGGGCAGGATGTAATCGAGAAGAATAGACAATATTAAGTTCACATTTGCTAAGTCATCTCTGTGCTTAGTTCTTTTCTCATCCGCAATGCAGGATGGTTCAGATCTGCGAGAAGTCGACGGGGAGGCTTGCACTCCTCGTGTTTATGAATCTTGAACTCCTGTGGACATCACTCTCTCTACCATAAGGTTGATTAGAACTTCTTCGATGAATTTCTCTATGGTGCTGAGCTTGTCCGACATAGATCAGATAACTTAGGTGGATGAAGGAATTCTCAAATCAATGGAACATGTGTTGATCTCAATAAACACAACGCGGTAGCAATGAGTTCTCTTGTTGACTCAGATATAATTCACAAAAGTGTTCTTGGTTCAACAATCGACGGAATAAGTAGACAACGATGTGACAGATCTTCTCCAATGGACAAGAGGCTTCATCAATGCAGTTCTGTCCATTAAGATGCGGTCCCAATGGTCTGATGGTGAGCTTTCTAGTCATAAATGTTGTTCTAACCATTCGGGGCATCGGGCTAATGGTTATAATGCTTTCAACGACTATATTGTTCCACCATGGCAAAGTGCCATGTTGTGCTATTCTGATATCCCGATGAAGTTCCAGTTTTGCAAACCTTCCCTCTACGAACTCCCTTCTGGGACCTTCTGTAACTTTTCTATCTTTGCCCTCTTCTTACTGAGTTTTCTAGCCTTCTTCCCGGTGATCTTCATCTCGATATTCCTCTTTCCATTCTGATTCTTATCTCCTTTTGGTATAATAACTATGCATTGTTGATATTCTTTCGTAGGGTTCAAGGGAAATACTTCTTCTTTTTCTGGGGTAGGTGCTTTGTTCTTCTATGAATCTGCTTGTGTTCGTACAACTTCGACATCCAAGTTTCTGGTTTTAAATAACTTCGATCTGTTCTCCCGTTCTTCAATCAAGTGTGCTATCCTCCTAGTCATGAAATCTTTTAATTCTTTCTTCTTTTGTTCTAAGGCTTCCTCTTCTTTTCTTCTAGTCTAATTTCTATCAATCCAAGGTTTTCCTAATAACATAGCAAATGGGGCGTTGTTCTCAATAAATTTAACAACCTCAAAATCTTCCTCTGTCGTAGTTCCATGAGCACTCATAACTATCAGGGTGAGTCTTCCACATAGGGTTATCAACATTCCTCTAAATAATATTATTCCTCCTAATGAAGCAATCATAACAGGCTTTCCTAATATTTCCCAGGTTCTTTCTGTCATAATATTTGTCTTTGTTTCCTCATTTAGAATACAGTCTATGTCGAAGTCTCCTATTCTTATTTCTATGCACTCTTTTTCTTTGAAGGTCTCTGATAAATTGATATTTCAGTGATCATTTAGGGTTTCTTTCATTTGCAGTAAGACAGTCTTTGATTCTTTCTAGGGTTCTATCATGGCCTCAGTTTCTTGATCTTCTTGAGGGTTTTCTTGTCTCATATTCATTCTTTCAACCTTAGCAATCATTTTAGGGAAATCCAAAACTTTATGATCCATAGCTTGACAACAAAGACAAATAAGTCTTCTACCAGGGCATCCCTTAGCAAGATGTCCCAGTCTTTTGAAACTGTAACAAAGGGTTAATCTTCTCTTTCATTGAAATGATCCTCAACCTTTCCTGTACTGCGCACTAGGATCATAGTAGCTAACCTGCAAAAAAATCTTTCTAGGTTCCTGCATCCATTTATTAGTCCAAACATTCTTTCTATGCATAGGAGTAATATATCTTTCATTATTTTTATAAGATATACTCATATCAAACCTTCTTCCATCTAGCTGTGCCCTACTTTTCAAGCTAGGACAAAATTGATCAAACATACCTAGATCCATACTTTTGAAACACAAATTTCCACTTATCTTTCCTTTTTCAATCAAAAATTTTCACTGTTCTTACCTTTAACAAAGCACAAAGCTTTTAGATCTTATCTCTTTTCTTCAGATTTGACTTTTCTTCTTAGCACAGAGCTTCACAAGTTAAGTAGACTACTGCGCACTAAAGCAACAGATCTACGCACATAGCTTTTTCTTTTCTTCAGTTCCCAACAATCACAATTTCAAGTCCCAACAACGGAACCATTTGTTGGCACAAGGCTACACCCAGGGTTCAATGCTACAACAATGCACCAAAAAAAACCTAACTACCGACCCTTTCGGCAACACCTATGAAGCAGATGAAGTCTCACCCGAGGTAGAGGCAAGGGTGGTTGCAGGACTCATATGTCTGCAACCTTAGCTGGGACACCGATCTGTGATTACAACACCTTAACAATGCACTTAGCAGTTACAATTCATCAGTATTTAACCAGTATCTACTTTGTAGAGAAAACCCTAATAACATAGCAGCACAATATTCACACAGATCCAATATAATCAAGCACTAAGCACATCAACATGGATCAGATCTAACGTTCATTCACATTATTCAACACAAAGCATTAACATATCTATCTATCATTCATCTATATCAAATCACTTAAGCAAGTAACACATAAACACATCAATACATCGCACAAAGCATAGCAACACATGATATACGTGGTTCACCCCCAGCCTGGGGATACATCCACCGACACTTCTTCTCTTTTATTATCTTCGATCAATCAACTACATGCACAGAGCCTTGAGGTCTTACTCCGTAGAGGACATGAGATCTACGCACCTCGGTAGATCCTCCTTCCCTGAGTTACAACACAAAGCCTTTCACAGTCTCTTACAATCACTTGCACTTAGCTTTGCAAGTCTCACACAATATGCACAAAGAAATTATACTTACCACTTGCACTTAGCACCTAGCATCACATAGATGCATCTACACTTAGCATACATACACACACATACACACACCTACTTACATTCACATACCCATTACATAATCCCAAAACCCAAAAAGGCCCTAGAAAGGGGTCGAGATCCCGCGATCTCTGCTTCGACTTGCACCCCACTTTCGACAGTCTGTCAAAGTCCCAAAAGTAGGTCAAACCTGACTAAGGATCCTCAAAACTTGGTCAAGGTCCAACACTTGTCTAGACGTTTAATGAAGACCACCATTGAGCACACAACTCAAAGCTTTATACCTGCAACTTGTCCTCAATAACCAAGATACACAAGCATATGGTGACAATATATAGTTTTAGCACATATATTAGCATAAGCCATTAACATACATGACAAATATGCCCATGGAATAATAATTCAAATATTTGCAAGATATCAATTGGACGAGAAAAGAGTATTTCTATTTAAATGATCAACAAAAGTATAGAGGTGACAAACTTCTATAATGACACATATTGGAACTGAGAAACTAAGTCCCTCCATTTGGGCCCCCACCAAAGGCAAGCTCATATAAAGGAGACAATGAGATTCTCCATCACAAAGAAGGAAGAGCTTGGGGGCTAAATAAAGGGTCAAAATTTCAAGGACAAAGGGATGCAGACTCAATATGAAGTGAAATTTCTCCAAAGTGTCTTTGCTCTCAAAGTTGAATTATCTCTTTCAAGGCTTAGATATGGCTCAATTTATATCCTTCAAATGGAACTGAAGGGCTGAGTGGGAGCGTCTCCAGTATATGGAAAGTTAAGTATAATGGATCTCGTGACATGGCATGGAAACCTGACATAATTTTTAATTTTGAGCACCAAACTCGATGTACATGGGCTTTAGTGGAGCAACCTGCGTATACACTTGTTGTGTAACTAATAGGGCATGTATATGTGGAAAATTGTGCTTTTTTGGCTCTGGAAGGTACAAAAGGGGACTTTAGGTCTGCATAGGGAAATGGAAAGGCCATCCAAGCAAGTTGCATGGAGTGAGGAAAAATTTGTTGTAACATCACCACATCTCCCATGTCATACAATCTTCCTTGACCATTTGCAGATTCTCTTATCCCTTTAACACACCTGTACATCTTCTTCGGTCAAACACAACAGAAGGAATGTACCCTTTCTTCATTTCTCAATAGTCCCTTAGAAGCACTATAAGGCCTCTCCTTTCACTGTTCAATATTCCCTCATGATACCCTTCCATATCTTAACCAAGTCAACATGACAGTCAATCATATGAATTCATGTAAAGATTTAAAGCATATTTTCATATCCAAGGCTTCATGTCTTTACCATACCCTTACCTAGGCATCATTCACATACATGCATTCATATTTCATTATAAACATATCAATCAATATATTAAAGCATGACTAAAGAAATTCTTTTTGAACTCCCTTAAGCTCACATGCAATATATGCTTGACCAATTCTATACCCATATGGGTTTGATCAACATACTTGATTTTACCTAATCAACTAATGCCTCAAGGGAACTCATAAGATTCCCTTCATCAACCTATTGACAAGAATCTACTTCTTCTCTCTTTTTTTTCACATGATGTTCACTATCATAGGAAACTACATCATCAACAACTTCAATTGTTCTTGATTATAAAACAAATCAACAACCCCATTAGAAATCACACCATACTCATTTTATATACAACAACACACCATTATTAGTCAACATTTAGTATCACATATATTCTCAAGAATATTTACATACACATTCTATCACATATTATCTCTCAATTTGTTCACTAGTGCATACATATTCCAACTAGTTTTACTCTCTTGCATTCAAGTAGGATTCCTATGCCTTACTCATTTATACATTGAAGTTTTCTCAATCTAAATAAATATAAACAATATAGCAAGAGAAAAGTTAAAGGAATTCTTCCTTCTAATTCCTTGACATACCATGGAACTTTACAACATAGCTAATCTACTCATTGCCATTCACATGAAAAATCATTAGTTGTGATATTCTCACCTAAGTAGCAATACTTAGTTCATTCACATTAAACTATACTTACTATTATAAAAGCATACAACTTAACAAACAAAAGATATTTTAGGGTGAGATAATCTTTCTTATTTTCATGTCTACCTTGTTGGTCACATGCATCATTTATTGCTACAACCAATTCTTCGCATCTTACACCTTATTTTATGCCTTGTCCAACTCTAAAACTTGTTCTTCCTTCCATGAACAATTCTAATCTAGGCTCCACTCTATCTCTTACTCTTTGTCACAAGATAGTTCCACACAATGGGGTGCTTCATTTATTTGATAACAACGCCCAAGTTGATTGAAGCCCATTATTCACCTCAACAGATATCAAAATGATTTTAGGCTTTCTTTGATTCTTAACAAATCACTCTGCCTTTCCAAGGAAATCTATACCCAAGAATTACTTGATCCTTTATCATCTTCTACCTCTTAGGCAAAGTGAAGTTCATTAGTGCTTTAGATATTTTATGCATAAGTTGTTAATTCATATCATGTAATTTTTCTATGAGCACACATAAGTTATCTGATAATATGGTTCACCCATCTCATACATGAGGTACATTCTCTCTTTCTTTATTGACATATTTTCTCTACCATCCAGGCTCTCCATGGCCCTTTATTAGGCACTCATGATGCACATCATGCTTTGCAACCTTCATTGCTTGGTTTTCTTTCCCTACCCCAAGGGATTAAGGACTTGCATCCTTATTTTATGCATAATATCATCATCTATATGTTGGTATTTCCATACCTCTACTATCCATTCTCTTGTTGTACTTAGTGAAAACCACAAAAACCAAGAACATCATATCTCTTCCTTACAACTTATATTGCAATCACTAATTGTATTTAATTCCTTACATGCATCCTTGCTACAATCTTTCTTTTGATGGTATTATCCTCAACACTAGGATCATTCACAACTCTCTCTTTCCCTTGCAAAGAATATATATACTTTGATAATGGTACTTATGCATTAGATTCACTTTTTATTGTAGAAAACCCACAACCCTAGCTCCTTCTTTGAATTTATACAATTTTTCAATTTTAGATTCCATATGTTGATCTTTGATCAATGCAATATGTGCATTCTTGGTAAGGCATTTGCATCATTGGTTTTCAAGTCACACAAGTCATCCATTATATTGATGATAACTAGCTTGCTCATTGACAAACATATCTATGATACTCTCCATGGACTATCATTGATTATTAAATAAGCTACCTTCATTTCATTAAGGTTCCATTAAACATAATATTTCTCCTTGGTTTACTTATGCCTCTACATGCTCCTAGCTCCATGACATAAATATTTACCACTAGTTCAAACACTTAGAAATCATGCACAAGTACAATTCCTTTGTCATTTGAAGGCTAGAGAATCTACTCTACAATTACCTCAAAAATAGCCAGAAAAGCATTTGAAAACATGAGAATTTTGTTCTATAATCACTTCCAAATATTGAAAGACATCTTTTGGAAGGATAAGGATCATGTTCTATTCTCCTTTAGAATATCTTTCCAATGACTATGCTCTTTCCAAACTTCTAAGTTCAAAACTAAGAGTTATAGCTCTCATAAGTTCATGTACTTTACCTTTTCACTTGAGAGAAAAAGTCTCTATCTTAAATTTACTTCTACCCACTTTTGGAGTAGAAACATGAGTCTCACAAGCTTATTTTTCCATAACCTGCAACTTTTCCATGCCTTGCACATTCCTATCTAAGCCCTATAAAGTTGTACTATTTTGTCATAGGTCCAACCCATATTAGTTCAACTTCACCACCATAATTTTCCCAAGGTCTTGATACCAAACCTCATGGAGGCTTTCTTTCAAACAATTATGAACCAATTGCAATTTTCTCAAATAATTCACCTAAACTACCCATACTAGCCCAATACTATAATTTTCTCTTAACATAGCTTGTCATTTACATTTCTTTCCCATAATAGCCCTAGTGTTGTAACATGATCTCTAATACCACTTTGTAATGTAGCCATTATACTCAATCCTTATTGAGGAAGAGGGGGAACTTTTTTTTCATCCATTCCATTAATATGTATCCTTAGGCTTACTTAATTTATTTTCCATTTGAATTAACCCTTCCAGGCACAAGCATCCCCTTCTCTACTAGACAATGCTTTAGGTGATCCTTCTTTCCAAGGTTAATCCTTTGAGCATAAATCTTTCCCTTTAGGCCATCAACCATCATTTGAATAAACAAAATGCCCCCCTTTAGAATAACTCATTGATCCTAATCAAAATATGTACATAACTAGGCCATCGAGCTTCTTTTGAATAACCCATTGGGCCTATTCAAAATATCTCATCGAGTATTTCTTGCATTCGATAAATGAGGTATATCCACATAGGTTGAGAAATTTAAAGAAACCATTCACACAAATAGATCTAATATCAATACATCAATGTATTACACGGTTAAAACCCTCAAAGAGGAAAATAGTCCATTTGCCCAGCTAATGCAACAACTTGAGACAATAAATTAATGCAAAAGGAAAATATTTTGCATATGAGTTTCTAATAACCGACCATCAATAAATGAACTCCATGCTCTTTAAATAGAGCTAATAGACAAATTATGTGTCAATCCATGGATCAATAGTCAAATTAGTATCGAGGAAAATATGAATGATTGAATCACTTTATGTCTAGAACATAATGATGACCATTAAATTAGATAATTACAAATGCACACTAAAGAAACCTAAAGAAACATTAGACCAAATCGATCTTAACTAAATTCTAAGTGTCTAAATATCTTGACATCCCCCCTTAAGAACAACTTGGGATATGATTGAATGCTTTACAAAGGTGACACAATAGGAGAAGTAATGAGGTATTAGAGATACCCCCCCCTTAATGACAAATTCTTTCACACCTAACATAGATTGAAGTTTGAAAAGAAAATTCTTTTGTAAGATTCTTTGTGAAAATGTTTGCAACTTGATCACATATAGGGCAATAAAGCACTTTGAGAACACGATCCTAGAGAATTTTTTTGATGAAGTGCACATGTAGTTCAATGTGTTTGTTGCAATGATGTTTAATTGGATCTTTGGCAAGATGGATGAAACACTAGTTATCGCACTAGAGTGTGGTCGGCTGCTATTACTGGAATCCAAATTCTAAAAGGATCTATCGAACCCACAAGACTTCTTGACATGCACTATTTTTTTTTTATATTCTTAGCTTATGTGGAAGAAATATCAAGGGAACATTGTTTCTTACAAGCTCAAATGATAGGTCTAGAACCAAGGCTAAAAACATAACTTGTAGTAGATTTCTGATCATCATGGTCACCGAATCAATCAAATTCAATGAAAGAAACTAATAAAGGAGTCCCCCTTGAACAATAATGTATCCTAAACTAAATGACACCTTGGATATATTGAAGTATCTCCTTTTTTTCTTTCCAATGTCTCTCATAGGACAATTGCATATTGTTGGGTATGTGTTATATTCTTTGCAAAATTGATCCCATGCATTGTACACTGATATGGGAGAAAAGGGGGTCTGGGGGTAGCACCCCCCAACCGGGAGGGTTGTGGGGTGATGAAAGACCAATTCTAGGTCATGAATATCTTTTTACTGTGAATTTGATCCTCAGACTTATGGATTATTAGGCCCACAAAAGGACTGAAAATGAGTCTGTAGCAACAATAAAAATTAATTGATCTCCTCCTCGTATCTACGCTCTGGTTTACAATGGCGTTCAACCCTAGATATCTTCATAGTACCATTGATCTATCTTATGAATAGATTCTTGGAGCTCCCAGAATACTGGAAATCCTTTTTATCAATAGATCACCTATTACCACAATATCCTCCAGACCTTGGATCACCATTGATATGTTATGTGATCAATGGTGAATATTTTCCTTTGATGGAATATTGTGTTTCCTCTACCACTCTCACATGTACACCTCAAATTGATGGACAATTCTTGTAACACAATACATCGACAACAAGTTTAATTTCAATAGATCTCACACAAATCGTATCACAAGCAAACTATAACCACACACACTATTCGCCTACATGTTTCCTTAAATATTCTCTAGATCTTTATGACAAACTACGAGCCATGAAACTTTCTCCTTCAGTGATTCCTCCATGTAGGTAACTAACGACTTCGACTTTCACTTAGCTCTACTCTTCATCACTAATTTGACCTTAATTATTCACATCAACTTTAACATGCTCTCATATGATGTTGCCAAATTTCAATCTTACCACTAAATAATAGAAATTAAACTAAAAACAAATTACTTGTAGTTTAAAATAACACTACCAACGTAAAGGAATTGACAACCAAAGTTTAAAAAACAATGAGTTAACGACTGTAACTCATTTTATTTATTCCTTCACACCCTATTACATACTCTAGGTGAACCTCGATGCGTCCATACCAGACTTAAAATGGTTTATTCATACAATCAACAAGCACATTAAATCAAATCCTAGAGATAGGATTGATTCCCCAAATATTTAGGGAAAATCAAAATAAATCTTAAGTATCTCTTAAACCTCTAACCATATGGTTGAAATACCAATCACATAACAACTAGGATGACAAGTAATAAGATATGTCCTTGTAGATGCATTTTCACATAAATCACGAGGAAATCACTTCCTCAAGGCCACACTCCACCTTCTAGAAGGTGAAGTTTCATAAATGAGTTGGGGGGTTGATGCTCTTGCATCAGACTCCCAGGGTAGAAAATATTGATGATCTCCTGATCATGTGCCTTCATTGTTGCTTCTATATTCACTTTGGTCTTCCATTTCTCCATGCATCACTGAGCTTCTCCACATGCTCAGTTAGTGAGTTGCAACCAAGCCTATGTAGCAAGCCTCCACACCTGCTACCAATACCTCAATAATATTCTCTCCTGAAGCTCAGTCTTTTGGTATTTCAGGTCCTCTTCTCTGGAACCTTCTGAGCATTCCCTTATGTTGGGTTGTTATATTCTTTTCGGTGAAATTTGAGCCGAGGTAGATCGACTGACAGTCGAAGGTCGAGGTGGATCAACAACAAGTTGAAGGTCGGGGGAGTCGACCGGGCAAAGTCGAAGTCGAAGGTATCGACAAAAAGTAAACCAATACGAGTTCGAAGTGAGAGTGATATGACTGACTAGAGAATGAATGAAGGTCGAATGGTAGTCTACTGGTAACCTGACTTGGAAGTCAACTGTAACAAAATCCTAGGATTTGCAGGATTTGTAGCCAATGATATGCGTGGATTTGTAACCGTTTTTGGGTGTTAGTATTTAGGGGTTTTCCTATTGTAAAGCCTATAAAGAGGCATTTTGTAAGTCTGTAGAGAAAAAAATGTTGTAATCATGTAATACACTTATGCAGGTTAATTCATGTGTAGGTATAGGTTTTTGCTCATGTATATATAAGCCGATTTGACTATAGGGTTGTTATTACCTGTACAAGAGGGTATGTTGTCGATTGTATCTTAGGTGTGGACTAAGGATAGGCATGTAACCTTTTATTCCAATTGAATAAGACAAAAAGAGAGAAGAATTCTCAAAGGAATGTTGGTTTCTTTCGGTTAAGGGTTCCAGGGTAAAATCTCTATGTACTGTGTGATTGCTTGTTTCATTTATGTTCTTGATTAAATTTTTCTTCTCTTCTACTAGTATTAGTGTGGAAGTGTCCTACATTTCCTGACATGTGGTATCAGAGCTTAGGTTTTCCCTGACAAGTGAGTGATCAGAGAAGTGCTATGCTTTGGTGAGTATATTAGATCTTGATTTTCCAATCTTGAATCTAAGAACTAAACCCTAGGCACAGTAAGAAATTCATAAATTGTGTTAAAGATCATGGTAAATAATGGAGAGAAGTTCTATAATAGAGATAGAAAAATTCAATGGCCATAATTTTGAGCTTTGGAAGCTTAAAATGGAATATCTTCTTGTGGATCGAGAACAATGGATAGCGGTCTATCTAGGTACCCAACCAAAAAGCATGTAGATGAAAGAATGGGAGAAACTCGAAAGAAGAGCAAGAAGTACGATTCAGCTTTGTCTTGCAGATTTGGTGCTGCTGAATGTATCATGTGAAGATTTATCCAAGAAACTTTGGGACAAGTTGGGAAGCTTATACCAATCAAAATCTATTGTAAATAAGTTGTTTCTCATAAAGAAACTGTATCTTCTGAGGATGAGTGATGGAAGTTCAGTGACTAATAATTTAAATGAATTTAACACCATGTTAATCCAATTATCATCTATTGATATTAAGATCACTGATGAGGAGAAGTGTATCAACCTATTATGTTCTTTTCTAGACTCCTGGGATAGCTTAGTTGTGGCTATTGGGAGTAATACAACCACACTAGTGCTAGAGGACATGGCTACTTATTTGCTGTCGAAATAAATGAGAAGAAAGAACATGGACGGATCGATCAAATATGGTCTGGTAGTGAGAGTTTGACCGATAGACAGAGATAAAGGTAGATTCTCTGGTAGAAATTTCAAGTCAAAGGGTAGATCTAAATCCATGCTTTAGTCGAAACGAAGATGTTGGAAATGTGGTAAAGCTGAACATTATAAAAAGGATTGTAATTTGAAGGCAACATATGTTAGTGATGGATCCGATGAGAAGTAATCAATTGAGAGAAAGACAACCTCAAAAAAGGAGGTGATGTGTATCTGGCATCGACCAATACATAGTCAGATCAAGATGTTTGGTTGATTGACTCATGAGCATCCTATCATATCACACCACATAAATATTGGTTCTATGAGTATGCAAGATATGACGGGGGGATGTGTTCTTGGGGGAAGACTTGACAACCATAATTATCATATGAGGAAGAGTCCGACTGAAACTAGAGGATTGGAGGAAAAGAACTCTTCCAAGTGTGCTACACATTTCGAGTTTGGAAAGAAACATGATATCTATCAGCGAGATGAGTGATGTAGGTGTGCATACTCTGTTTCAAAAGGATTCGTGCAATATGGCCAGAGGTGGGATGGTATTAATGAAAGGAGTTCGTATTGGTACCTTATACAAGGTGTTAGGGAATTTTGACTCGACTGGACGCAATAACATCATTTCCGTTGAAATCAACTTGTCTGTGACTCGACTCGATGTCGACACAACTCAACTCTAATTGAGGCAAGTCGGTTCAAACCGACTTGGACATGATGAGATCGACCCGACCAGATTATGTCAGTAGAGGATGGGACACATTGGAGAAAAAGGACTTCGTGCTATGCAAAGCAAAGGTATTGTCAAAGTTTTTCCTAAATGTGGTTTATAAGTCAACTTTTGTGAACATTTTATATATGGAAAACAAAGTCGGGTGAGGTTTGCATCTAGAGAAACAAGGGAAAATGGGATTCTAGAGCTGGTGCATAGTGATGTGTTTGGCCCAGTTATAGTGCCTTCACTTGGTGGATCCCTGTACTATGTCTCCTTCATAGAATATTTTTCCAGGAAGACATGGATATATTTCTTGAGGAAGAAATCTGAGGTTTTTGAGATATTCAAGGAGTTTAAATCTCTTGTCCAAAACCAAACATAAAAGAGGATGAAAGTGATGAGGACTGACAATGGTGGTGAATTATGTGGAAAGGAATTTGATTAGTTCTATAAATAGTGTGGTATAGCATGCAAAAATACCATGCCATATACCCCACAAAAAAATGGATTTTTCGAGAGAATGAACCGAACATTGATGGATAAGACAAGGAGCATGCTCAATGTTGCCGGGCTCACACAATAATTCTGGGTGGAGGTAGTTGAGACTGCAAGATATCTGGTAAATATGTTTACTTCATTGGCACTAGTCGACATGACTCCAAATGAGGTATGTTTTGGTAAGAAGCTTTTGGTGGCACATCTCAAAGTATTTGGCTGTGATGCATTTGTGCATGTTCCCAAGGAAAAGAGGAGAAATTTGGACAAGAAGGCAGTCAAATGTATTTTCATCCGATATAAATAAGGGATGAAAGGATATAGGCTCTAGGATCCTGTATCAAGGAGAATAGTGTACAGTTAAGATGTGATCTTCAGAGAATTCATAGGTAAATATGAGCCTGAGGAAGTTGTTTAGACCGAGAATAATCCTAATACGATGTGATTTGAACCGAGGAATGATTCAGATGACTTAGATGAGTCAACTAAATCTGATGAAGAGGTGGAGCAACTTACTCCGGTGGTAAGGAGGTCATAAAGAATAAGAAAACTAGTTGAAAGGTATATTCCACCTGAATTTCGTTTCACATTTGTGCTAACTGCCATTGACGATGAGCCCAAGTCGATCGGTGAAGTAATCGACTTGGTAGAGGGTAAACTTTGGAAGGATGCCATGGTCGAAGAGATGGAATCCTTGTACAATAATGAGACATGGGATCTATTCAAGTTACCTAGTGGAAGGAACCTCGTTGGTAGCAAGTGGGTTTTCAAGAAGAAGATGAATTTTGTAGGACAAGTTAATAAGTTCAAAGCTTGACTGGTAGCAAAATGTTATTCCCAAGTTGAGGGAGTCAACTTCAGTGAGATTTTTTCCCTTGTTGCAAAACTAACTTCCATCAGATTAATAATGTCTCTGGATACAACATTCGATCTGGAGATAGAACAAATGGATGTGAAGACAACGTTACATGGGGACCTGGAAGAAGAAATATACATGAAACAACCTGAAGGATTTATAGTAAAGGGAAAGCAAGAGTTGGTGTGCAAACTCAAAAGATCCCTTTATGGTCTAAAACAATTGCCAAGGATGTGGTACCAAAAGTTTGACACTTACATCCTTAGTTTGGGATTTGTGAGAAGAAAATTTGATCATTGCATATATTCCAAGGAAGAAGGTGGGTGTTTCATATATGTAGGTTTGTATGCCGATGACATGTTGCTGATTGGAAACAACATGGACACAATAAAGGAGGTGAAGAAGAAACTATACTCCAAGCTTGACATGAAGGATCTCGATGCAACTAACTTCATTATGGGAATGGTGATTAAGAGAGATCGAGCCGCCATAAATACATGGTTGAATCATACGAAGTATATTGAAATAGTTCTGAAACGATTCAACATGCAGGACTGCAAATCGGTGAAGGTGCCAATTCCAGTGGGAGCAAGGCTTACTATTGAACAATGTCCAAATACACATGAAGAAATAGAGGACATGACACATGTTCCCTATGCAAGTGTTTTTTGTATTATAATGTATGCGATGGTACTCACTCGACCAAACATTTCCCATGCAGTGGGAGTGTTGAGCAGGTACATGTCGACACCTAGAAAGGAGCACTGGAAAACTGTTAAGAGAGTATTAAGGTATTTGTGTGGCACAAAGGACTATGCTATATGCTACCAAGGAATACCTGGAGGTGACAATGGTAAATTATATGTACATGGATTTGTTGACGTCGACTGGGCTGGAGATCTGGATCGACGGAGGTCGACCAACGAATATGTCTTGAAAATGTACAGTGGAGCAATAAGCAGGATGAGTAAGCGACAAGTTGTTGTAGCCTTTCCAACAATAGAATCTAAATACATGGCAGCCACTGATGGGAGAAAAGAAGCAATATGGATTTGTTGGATTCATATTTTGATTGTTTTTTTGCGATGGTTGAATCCTTTTTGCATCGATATTATATATTCTATTGACCATTTTGAAGGAGTTTCCAAAGGATTTTATATCGATTCATCATGGATTTATATCAGGTATGTGTAATTGATGTTTTACAATGATTTTGAGCTAAATTCAATTCATTTTGATGTTTATAAGGATTTAATGCATGATCTGTGTGTAACAGGGTGAATTCGCGGTTCGATCCTCCATCCATGTTAAGAACCAAATATCAATATAGCATAGAAAAACCTCAGAAAAAGTACTCAACGCCTTGAAAAAGAGATAATTTCAGATAATAAGCCTCTTTGAGGGGGAAAAATCCCTTTACCCCACTTAAATGTTCAAGTACAAGTTCAAAATGAAAATGTCTCCTTGGTATATATAGGAGACTAGGAGGTATAATTACAACTAATGGCCTAAAGCCGACATAAATAAAATAACATTACTAATATAATATGCCCCAATTAAGGGGTAATGAGC